>RYFJ01002493.1:0-68015 GCA_003991445.1 Oryza meyeriana var. granulata
GGGAGATTTACTTCTCTCCGGTACGTGCGAGGACACTGGCGGAGGACAAGTCCCTGACCTGGAGTGATCGGGCCCAAACCTTACGCTAAGATAACGCTTAAGGCTTGCTGCTGGTTATGAAGGAGCAAGGTGCGCCGCCTCGCTGAAGAAGTATCTCCCGGCTTTCCTGTTATGTGCTCTCCGATCCCGGTTGACAGGGACCGGAACTCGGCTCGGCTTCCTCGGAGGGAGCGAGCCTCTTGACACCGGGAGCAGACATGTGCCCCGGGCCCCGGGGGCCCCGGTTGAACATGTGGAAGATATGTGCCTGGGACCATGGGGTCCCGGACTGGAATATGTCGGGACGAGCTGCCGCGCGACTAGTGCTGCCGGGGCCGATACGCGTCATGCCCCGAGTGCTCCCCTTTTTGACGTCGTGGGGGTCCGGTCGCGAAGTACACCGGTGACCTCCCGTGCGTCGACATCTCCGGGCCTCAGCTCGTGCTTACGCTCCGACTTTGGGCCTGTCTTGTTACAAAGAGAGATATTTGCATATGTATATGATCATGTTTATATTTTCGTACCTTGGTTTATTGTGTTTGTTTGGAGGTTGCTTTGTATTCGGGCCCCCGTGCCCGGGAACGCCGATTGTACTGGGCGCCATCCAATCATGGGACCAGCCAAGCAGCCGTAACAACCGTTGGGCCTAAGGCCCATGTCCGGGCCCTGGTGCCAGCCCGCCCTGCCCTGGGAGTGCCGGTCCCCTCAGGGGCAGCGAGCGGCAACGGTTGAATGCCCCCGGGAACCCGGTCCCGCGGGGTCGCGACGCAAGTCCGGACCGAGCCTTGCGGAGCGACGAAGTGCTTTCGTAGGTTTGGCTCCTTCCGTCTTCCGGATCCCGGGGGCTCGTGCCCCCGGGCACCGTTGGCCCAGGGAGCACAGCGAGGACCGTCGAGAACAGACTCTTGACGTCGCCGGGGACCCTCGGGAACTGACTCTGCAGAAGCGCTGGGGTCGCCAGCAGCGCAGCACCCGGTGCCCTGGCGGCCGGCCGGGAGAGCCTGGCCTAGGTTGGGCACCGCAGCCTAGCCCGCAGGAACCCTAGGCTGTCCACACAAATGGGGGAAGATACAATTTTATGGCAATATGTAAGTCGGGGTAAAGGTTCGTACTGGACGTTGCCAAGTGGCGGTATGGCTCCGCGGCCATCCCGGGGCCGGGAGCGTTGCTCGCCCCCGGGAGCTGCCGAGTACCAGTCGATCCGCCATGAACCGCCGTTAGCGCTCGGATCCCCCGAGAGCCGGCACGCAAGGGCCGCGGGGACTAAACGCGAGTCTTGGTGGAAAATGGCTGAAGTCCGTAGTTTTTGACCTCTTCTGTCTTCACGGGTCCTGGGGACCCTCCGCGCCCTGGGGCCATACTGGCCGCAGGAGCGCCGCCAAAGACCGCGGGAACGGACTTGATACGGCACAGGGGTCACCAGGCAGCGGAGCATCCGGCACCCCGACAACCGGTTGACGGGGAGGAAGCTAGCCAGGGCCGGGCTCCGCAGGCCGTGTCGAGGTTTGGAAGGCTACCTAATCTTGCCGGGAATTGGTCTAATCTGCACATGACAACATGTGAGAGAGTCCGGTTCGTTCCTTCGTCCATCCCATGCTACGAGCGCGTGGCGTCAATCACCTCCCGAAGGCGTCCTCGGTGGTCGCGCCCCGATGGCGGCTGGGTTTTCGCATAATCCAGCGGTTGTACGGGCGCGGCCCGATGGTACCCTAGGGGTGAGACAGCCGCGAACGCAACACATGGAAAAAGACGAGATGGAAACAGAGGGAAGGATATTAAAAAGTGCTTATGTAAGTGTAATCATGGGCCTCCGCCAGCGCTGAGATTTTAGAGAAATCGCGCGCTGGCCCGGGCTCGACCGCAACTTACAGGATGTTTATACAGATAGGTTTGTGAAGGTGCTTGTGTGCCTAGGGATGGAGCTCGGACTCGGCTTCCTCACGAGCTCAAGACTGGGGAGAGGCATGTGGCTCGGACCCGGGGGCCGCCGGACAGAAAATACGGTTTTTGATATATGCCAGGTATAGTTCCAGGGGCCCGGGCTTGAATATGGAATGTGAGACGACCTTCCGCGGATGCATTCTCGCCGGGGCTGCTGTCGCGGGCTTTCGCGCCTATTCCGGGTGTCGACGTTCCTAGGCTTGCACTCGCCTTGGCGAGGCCCCTGGTTCGGCACCTCGGTGTCGGCCCGGGGCGCCGATTCGAGAATCCGTGCCTCGGCTCAATATGTGCCCGGGACCCAGGGGGCCCGGACTGACATGTGATTTGACGTGGTCGATATGTGCCCGGGCAACGGGGACCGGGTAAGGATATGGACCATATCGGGACAAATTTCTCCGGACCCGCCTTGCAAGGGATGCTGTTCGGTATCGCGCCCTGTTGAAGCGGTTCAGATCGGGGAGCGGACTCGGACCGTCGCCAAGGGAACGGACTGTCCGAATTAGGGCGATCGACCGTCCACGAAGGGAACGGACCGTCCGAATCAGGGGGACCGGACCGTCCGCGAAGGGATCGGATCGATCCGGATAGCCCCGATCAGTTGGCCTGCTACTGCTCCTGCTGGAACTTCCTAACCGCGCTCACCAGCTTTTGGACGGCGCGACATTCCGAGAGGTCGTGCAAGTCCGTCTCATGGACGGTGCACCACTTCGGGCTATGGCCGGCTCGAGACGCTCGGCCAAGCTCTGGAACGGCGCGGACTCCGTGATGTCATGCCGGTCCGTGTCGTGGAAGGCGCACCACCTGGGCTGTGACCGGCTTGAGACGCTCGGCCATGCCCTGGACGGCGCGGCACTCCGTGATCTCGTGCCGGTCCGTGTCGTGGTAGGC
Organism: Oryza meyeriana var. granulata; assembly: GCA_003991445.1. Taxonomy (NCBI): domain Eukaryota; kingdom Viridiplantae; phylum Streptophyta; class Magnoliopsida; order Poales; family Poaceae; genus Oryza; species Oryza meyeriana. The sequence continues at coordinate 2,869 of RYFJ01002493.1, forward strand.
GCACCATCCCAGAACTAAGGCCGGCTCGGCACGCTCGGCTGAGCGCTGGACGGCGTGGCACTCCATGATGTCGTGCCAGTCCGTCTGGTGGAGGGGGCACCACTTCTGGGCTGTTGCCGGCGGCGGCGGCGCGCGTGCGGCCTTTTGCCGCTTGCTGCGACCATCGCTCCACGGGCAACATAGCTCCGGGGTTGCCGTAGCCGCCAAGGCGAAGCTCTCGGCTGCCGCCTTGGCCTTCTGGTGCTTCCTCCTGCTCCACCGTAACGCGGAACGTGAGAGCTTGCCATCCTCTCCAGTCGATGTATAAGTGCTACAGTTTATTGGCTTACAGTCGATTGGCTCATGAATCTGACATTTTATTTCCTTGTCAATTGCAGGGTCAAATTGACTGGCATGCCTACGAACCTCAAGAATTTAGGACCTGCATTGGAGTGAAGCAAATCTCCTAGGCCTTCGCGTGTCACCACGACACCGAACAGCCCCGGCGGTTTTCGGTGTCAACACGCTTTTGGCACGCCTGGTGGGACACGGAGCTTCAACACAAGCTTCAAACTTAGGATCTCAACATGGCCGAAAAAAGAATCAAGCCAGATAACAACGTGATTCCGGTCAATAGAAGATTTGACAGAAGAGCAAAGACAGCAAGTTGAGCAGAACATGGCCAATTTTCAGAAGCTTTGCTTGGAGTTCTTCAGCATGACAAGGCAAGGGCCGATTCAGAAGACGCAGTTTCCAAAACCAGTTCTGGTCGGTGAATCGAGCCGTACACCACCTGAGAGTCCACCAATAAAGCCATTACAGGAGATGGTGAATGAAGCGATACATCACGCGCTCATCAATCAGTCCGGCATCCTGGTGAATACGCCTCATAATTTATAAGAAGACGGTGGATGGGTCAATTGTTCAAGAACCTACTCGAGGTCGGTTTACCTCCACCAAATATTGAGCCAAACCGAGGTGATTACAACATCAGTAGGGACGTACCGGAAAACCTGTTTACCCAGAACTAGGTTGGGGGGCAACAGGACATTCCTGCTGGATATCATCGATCTGCTTATTACGGGGGATATCAGCAGAATTATCCAAGTGGTTTCGTCGAACCAGGTAATTATCAGAGGGAGTACCCCAGACAGAATCGGCAACAAACTCCACCCGTGCAGTATCAACAAGATAACCTGAGGGAAGATCTATCAACTAAGGTTGCTGAAATAGTGAGAGAGCAGTTCGGGATCAAGCCCAAGGAACAAACATTCATTTATCGGCATCCATATCCTGAGTGGTTCGACAGGGTTCCATTACCACACCGATACAGGGTCGGATTTTTTCTAAGTTCTCAGGGTAGGACAACACGTCTACAGTGGAACATGTCAGGCCGATTCCTGGCACAGTGCGGAGAAGCATCGGATGAGGAAGCTCTGAGGGTTAGGTTTTTCCCTTGTCATTATCGGGATCGGCTTTTACGTGGTTTTCTTCGTTACACGAATTCCGTTTCGGGGGTGGGCCGATCTAGAAAAAGTTTCACAAATATTTCTTTGCTGGAATCCATGTGATGAGACTGACGGATTTAACATCGGTTAGACAGAGACCAGATGAACAGTACCGGAGTAATTCAGAGGTTCCGGGACGTTAGAACCGATGTTATAGCTTGAATCTGAGTGATGGACATCTGGCCGATTTAGCTTTCCAGGGTCTCTTAGCGCCGATCAAAGAGAGGTTTTCATCACAGGAGTTCGAGTCCTTGGCGCACTGGTACAAAAGGTATCGGCTCATGAAAGCGGTTTCAAGAGGCGAAGAAGGAAAAATACCAGAGAAGGGTTGCTCAGGTTCAGATTTATTCATCGGACGTCAGACGATGAGGGATCGATGCTGAAGTTGGATTGGCGGAGTGGGCTAGGAAAAAAAACTAGTATCATGCCCATGGGTCAAGGATATCGGCAAGGAAGAAACGGTACGAACTTTGATATCAATAAAGCCGATAAAATCTTCGACCTGTTATTACAAGAAAAACAGATACAGTTACCGGCAAACCACGTGATTCCATCAGCCGAAGAACTGAAGAAGAAGAAGTATTGCAAGTGGCACAATGCTATATCGCATCATACCAACGAGTGCAAAGTCTTTCGGCAGCAAATCCAGTCGGCTGTCGAGCAGGGAAGAATTAAGTTCGAAGACAAGAAGCCGATGAAGATCGATGGACATCCGTTCCCTGTAAACATGGTCTATGCGGGGTCTTCATCAAGGAACCAAGCCGATGAAGCAAGGCACCAAAGATATAGATCAAGGATTACTTCATCGGATATGATAGAAAAATATTCAAGGCACGAGGAACAAAGGGATGAGCCAGAAAGATATAATCCGCATTGGAACTGCCCATTCTTCCGATTCTGCTGGGATCAAGGGATGAGACTACCGTCAATTGAAGATTGCCCTGAATGTAATAATCCGCAGCCTCAGCAGGATCAGCGGGAGAAGCTTTCTCGGGATCGGCCGCTTGGAAAGAAAGCATCGGTTCATAGCCGATTAGGGCCGATCCACAAAGAGTTCTTTGAGGATGAAGAGGAAATACATGGAGAACAAGTCCAGAATCCTCAATGGTGCCCTAGTGGGATATTAACAAAAAATCAGAAGAGAAGGGCACAACGGCTACGGCACCGAGAGCAGCAAGAAGAACAGAGGCAAGATCAGGAAGGGGCCGATCATCGTCATAAGAGAACCAAACAAGTATGGCGCGTAAAGAAAAAGGACGATGAGGCTGACCAATCGGCCCCAGTAGATATGGTGTTCTTTTTGCCTTGGGAGTATAAAGCACTTTCATCAGATGAAGAAAGCAATGAGGAGGTTTTTGCTCAACTAACGTTGCAACCTGATCGAGCCGTATTTGATAAACCTGAGGAGTCAGAGCATCGGCACCTAAAGCCATTATATATCAAGGGCTATGTAAATGGGAAGCCGATGACAAAGATGCTGGTTGATGGGGGAGCGGCAGTTAATCTCATGCCTTATGCGACGTTTCGAAAATTGGGGAAGACTGCCGAAGATCTGATAAAGACAAATATGGTGTTAAAAGATTTCGGTGGGCACTCGTCAGAGGCGAAAGGCGTATTAAACGTGGAGTTGACGGTGGGAAATAAGACGTTGCCTACCACGTTTTTTGTCATTGACGGAAAAGGATCGTATAGTTTACTTCTTGGTAGGGACTGGATTCACGCGAATTGTTGCGTGCCCTCGACGATGCATCAGTGTTTGCTACAATGGCAAGGAGATCAGGTCGAGGTGGTTTTAGCAGATCGGTCAACCAACATTGCAATGACCGATTTGCCAGTCTGGGAAGCCGATGGTGTTGATTGCCTATTCGGGAAAATATGGGAAGGAGACTATCTCAAGGTCACCAGTCAAGGGATACAGCCGATTCAGCAAGTCGGCTCTGAATTGTTACTCTGATGGGCTCTATTGAAGACTTCGAGGGGAAGCTGGGGCAAGGATTTACGTCGGCCGATGATTTAGAAGAGATCGACATAGGACCAGGAGATAAGCCAAGGCCGACGTATATAAGCAAAAAATTATGTCCTGAACTTCGGGAAGAATTAGTGGCACTGCTGAAGGAGTATCGGGAATGTTTCGCTTGGGAGTATCATGAGATGCCAGGATTAAGCCGATCGATTGTCGAACATCGGCTGCCCATTAAACCAGGATATCGGCCATTCAAGCAAGCTCCAAGGAGATTCAAGGCAGAACTGTATGAGCCAATCAAAGCGGAAATCACAAGGTTGTATGATGCCAAATTTATAAGGCCATGCCGATATGCTCAGTGGGTTTATAATATCGTCCCGGTGGAGAAGAAACATGGAAAATTGAGGATATGTATTGATTTCCGGGATCTGAATAAAGCTACCCCCAAGGATGAATACCCGATGCCAATAGCGGATCTATTGGTGGATGCAGCATCAGGCCACGAAATTATCAGCGTCATGGACGGCAATGCAGGATACAATCAGATTTTTATGGCTGAGGAAGATATACACAAGACTGCGTTTCGGTGTCCTGGAGCTATCGGCTTGTATGAGTGGGTAGTAATGACTTTTGGATTAAAAAGTGCCGGTGCGACTTATCAGAGAGCGATGAACTATATATTTCATGATCTCATCGGCTTGTTGGTAGAGATTTACATTGATGATGTGGTGGTTAAGTCTAAAAGTGAGGAGAGCCATATAGCTGATTTGCGAAAAGTGCTGGAGAGGGCCAAGAAATACGGACTAAGGATGAATCCCAATAAGTGCGCTTTTGGTGTATCGGCTGGGCAATTTTTGGGTTTTATGGTTCATGAACGAGGGATTGAAGTTAGTTAACGAAGCATCAGAGCCATCAAGACCACGGAACCACCAAGCAATAAAACAGAGTTGCAGTCATTGATCGGCAAGATTAATTTTGTGAGGAGATTTATATCAAATTTGTCAGGGAGGATTGAGTCTTTTACTCCGTTGTTGAAGTTGAAAGCCGATCAAGAGTTTGTGTGGGGGGCAACGCAGCAGAAGGCATTTGATGAGATCAAGAACTATCTGAGTTCCCCACCTATTTTAATTCCTCCGCAGAGAGGAGTGCCGTTCAAATTGTATTTGTCAGCCGATGAGAAATCCATCGGGTCTGTTTTAATACAAGAATTTGAGGGAAAAGAGCGAGTTGTGTTTTATCTGAGCAGAAGGCTTTTGGATGCTGAAATGAGATATCCTGCGGTGGAGAAATTATGCTTATGTTTATATTTCTCATGTACAAAGTTGAGGCATTATATCCTATCGGCTGAGTGTACAGTAGTTTGCAAGGCCGATGTGGTTAAATACATGCTGTCGGCTCCAGTCTTGAGAGGACGAGTTGGTAAATGGATTTTTGCTTTGACAGAGTACGATTTGAGATATGAATCGGCTAAGGCAATCAAAGGACAGGCAGTGGCCGATTTCATTGTGCAACACAGAGGAGCTCGCGTAGATTATGTGGAACCGATCCCATGGACCTTATTTTTTGATGGATCGGTTTGCAAGCATGGGTCTGGTATCGGCTTGGTTATTATATTGCCTCGGGGGGCAAGTTTTGAGTTTGCTTTCACAATTAAACCTTATCGGACCAATAATCAAGCGGAATACGAGGCAGTATTAAAAGGATTACAACTTTTAAAGGAGATCAGAGCCGATATTATAGAGATTGTTGGCGATTCTTTGTTGGTGATCAAACAGTTGTCTGGGGAATATGAGTGCAGGGATGACGTTTTGAGATCATACTATGAGGAATGTACAGATTTGTTAAAGGATTTCAAGATGGTGTCAATAGATCATATTCCTAGGGAGCAGAACTTGGAGGCCAATGATCTTGCACAGGTTGCTTCTAGTTATCGGCTGAATAGGCAGGTTGAGGTTGAGATAGCCGATAACGATATACAAGACAAAACCGATGACTGGAGACATGAGATAGTTGATTATTTGCAAAATCCGTCGCAATCGGTTTCCAGGAAAATTCGGTATAAAGCTACTAAGTATGTGTTGCTTGATGGGGAGCTGTATTATCGGACTTTTGAGGGAGTTCTGCTTAAGTGCCTGAATCTAGAAGAAGCCAAAGTGGTTATGTGCGAGGTGCATGAGGGCGTCTGTGGGACTCATCAATCGGCTCATAAGATGAAGTGGTTGCTGAGAAGAGTCGGATATTTTTGGCCGACGATGTTGGAAGATTGCTTCAAGTACTATAAAGGATGTCAAGATTGTCAGAAGTTTGGAAATGTGCAACGAGCACCAGCATCGGCTATGAATCCTATCATCAAACCGTGGCCGTTCAGAGGATGGGGAATTGATATGATCGGCCAGGTTTTTCCTCCATCAAGTAAGGGGCACAAGTTCATATTGGCTGCAATGGATTATTTTACCAAGTGGGTAGAAGCGATTCCTTTAAAGAAGGTTACGTCCAAGGAAGCGATCGAGTTTGTAAAGGAGCATATAATTTATCGGTTTGGAATTCCTCAGACGATAACTACTGATCAGGGATCTGTTTTCGTGTCTGATGAGTTTCAACAGTTTGCTGCCAGTATGGGGATTAAGTTATTAAATTCATCACCTTATTATGCTCAGGCTAATGGACAGGCAGAAGCTTCTAATAAGAGTTTGATCAAGTTGATTAAGCGGAAGATTGATGAGCAGCCGCGGTGATGGCATACTACCTTAGCCGATTCGTTATGGGCCTATCGGATGGCATGTCATGGATCTACTCGGGTGCCACCGTATCAATTAGTGTATGGACATGAGGCAATTTTACCTTGGGAAACCAACATCGGCTCTAGGAGAATTTCTTTGCAGAATCAGTTGACAGCCGATGATTATTATAATTTGATGACAGATGAACTTGAAGATTTGGCTCAGAATCGGTTAAGGGCACTAGAAAGGATTAAGGAAAATAAAGCTAGAGCGGCTAGGCATTACAACAAAAAGGTGGTGAATAAGTCATTTGCAGAAGGGGATCTTGTATGGAAATTGATTTTGCCGATCGGGTCCAAAGATAATAAATTTGGAAAATGGTCGCCTAATTGGGAAGGGCCTATCGGATTAATCGTTGTGTGCCTGGTAATGCCTATGTATTAGAAGATCTTGACGAGACGGAGTTTGCTAAAGCACTTAATGGGAAATATCTCAAGAAATATTATCCTAGCGTTTGGATCAACTCTTAAATCGGTTAGATGCAGCCGATTTAAAATAGTTTAGGACAAAAGCCGATGTTGTTACATCGCCTAAAGATAGCTGATATCGATTGATATCGCCTTTAGATCAAACAAATAAAGACAATATCAAGATTGAAAGGAATGGACAATAGAGCTGATCAGATTATATGATAGCACAAGGTTAATCGGCATGTTCCAGGGAACCATCAGTTATAAATGTTTGAAGATTTACAAGAATTTTTGGATCGTTTCAATCGCGCGTAAGCGGATCTGGTCGATCTCGTTGATAGCCTGGATATCATCTTCATCAGAACCCGGGATAGTCTTCAAAGTCTTGCGCCGATGAATGACTTGACGCACCGTTGCTGCCACCTTAGCCTCTTGGTCTTGGATAGCTTGCGGTAGGCTGATGAGCTGGGATTCTGTTGCTGCGACATCCTTGTGAACTTTTTCGAGTTCTACCAGCAAATCGGCCTCCTTTCTCCTTAGTTGATTCACCGTGGATTGGAGCTCTTGGGGGGCAGCTGCCATATTATCAAGTTTTTTCTTCTCTATTTGGGCTGACAGCCGATCGGCTTGGATACCTTCGGTTATCTTCTTTTGGTCAGCACGATCGGCTATGCGCTGTCTAAGCTTGATGAGTTTAAATCTGTGAGACTCCAGATATGCTGCGGGAGTTAGTGTGTGTGGAGGCCATGGGCCCCGGGTACCTCATTACCAGTACATGGGCCACTCGGATAGAGGATGGGCCGAACCATGTAATTAGGGATAAGATAGTACCTGGCCGGCTGTGCCTTGTATAATAAGAAAGCATAGTCTTAGTCGGATAGGATTTTATCTCTAAGAAGGAAATCCCTTGGTCGTATCCAACTGGGATCCTTATCATGTACCCCTGTCCCCTAGTATATAAAGGGAGGCGGGGTGCCCCTCAGGGCAAGCAGAACGAGAGCAACTAGATCATCGATCTCCATATACCTCAGAGGAATAACACCTCAACTGGACGTAGGGTATTACCTCACCTTGAGGGCCTGAACCAGTATAATTCTCTTGTGTTCCTCTGCAGTCCACCGAATTCACTTTCGTCGAGTAGCCCCATAGTTGGCGCGCCAGGTAGGGGCCCGGCGAATTCTTCATCAGCAGATTCGATGGATTCAATCAATGGAGTCAAGGGCACCAAGCTCTCCCCTGGAGACACCATCACCTTCGGGAGCCTAGATTTCGTTGCCGATCTACTCGGCAATCTTACCTTGGCTGAAGCAGATCCAATCTTACCAACCAAGGAGCCAGCCGACATTGCGCCAGTCGGCCCACAGGACGCCGCCATCTCCTTCGACGACCTACTACGGCAGTCCCTTACATCGCCGAACATCGAGACAACCCTTCCCTTCGGCGTCCGGCTCGCGCTAGGCCTTGAGCCAGCGCGGGTTGGGCCGAGAGGGGGAGAGATTGTCAATTTCCCGCACGGATTCAGCGACGCTGCGCATCTACAACCCGCGCAGCAGACCCGATCTCCAGCGATTCAGTTTGGACACGGTCAAGCACCGTTTCAGATTGGATCCAGAGAGGTCGGAGTCGTTCTTACTCCGATAAACTACTCGGAGTCCGACACCAAGTCGGATAACGGTTCAAGCGCCAGCTCGGACTCTACTCTGGCAAGCTTCTTCCTCCCCCGCGAGATCTTCATGGCTTCATCACCACCTTCCGAGGTGCGCCGACTACAAGAGGAGCGACAAGAGGAGGCACGCCGATTACAATAAGAGGAGGCCAACCGCGAAGCCCGCAATAATGAACTGCGACAAGCTGGGCAAATTGCTCAGCAACAGATCCTCCAAACCAAAGTTGGCGACCACGACGTCTTCGTCACACCACAACAGAACGTTGTGGCCGCAGCAACTCTGCTGGACACCCTCCAGCTCGGGCCAGATCACCAGGCCACTCCGACTATCGCCAAGATCAAGGCGATGATCACAGCTGCTACCTGTCAGCAGCAACAGCAGTCGGGCAACACCGCTGTACCGACCAACTGGTCGGGTTCTCCGGTAGTAGGCTCATCTGCATCAACACGACGTTGGGTAGCCGGCTCCAGTCGGCAACGCGAAGAGTCCCGGCAAACATCACTCGGCAATACCAACAATGACAACCGGCGGCGTCGCCAGTACGATCGCCGACCCAATCAAGACCTCCGAGTACGACTGCACCGAGATCTTCGTCACACCATAAACGCTCGACGCGAAGAACGCGAAGAAGATGAACGCCGCCGACTGGAAGACGAAAACGAGCGCTTTGGTATCCACCACGAGCCACTACATCGCCAAGATCGGAGTCGAAGCCCCCACGAAGACGAAGGCATCCCAGCCTTCACTCGGGAGCTACAGGACGTCTTGTGGCCGACTGGCTTTAAACCCACCGGGATTGAAAAGTACAACGGCAAGACAAACCCCGAGTCCTGGCTCACCGTTTACACCCTAGCAGTTCGGGCTGCTGGGGGCGATAGCAGAGTCATGGCTAACTACCTCCTAGTCGCGCTAGCCGACTCGGCGAGGACATGGCTGACAGGCCTCCCGAGGCGGTCGATCGGTTCCTGGGGACAACTCAGGGAGCGGTTCATCGCTAACTTCCATGGGACCTACGACAGACCCGCTTCGGAGCATGATCTTTATCAACTGCACCAGAAGAAAAACGAGTCTTTGCGTGAATTCATCAAAAGGTTCTTCGAGAAGCGCAACCAAATTCCAACTGTCAAAGACGAAGCCGTCATCGCCGCCTTTCGTAAGGGGGTAAAAGACGCTCCACTTATCGCGAAATTCACTCGGAAGCCACCATCCACAGTCCGGGCACTCTTCGACATGGCCAACAAATATGCCGACTCGGCCGAAGCGGTCGCGGAAGCCCTCGATGAGAAGAAGGAGCCCCGACAGAAAGAACCGAAGGCGAAAGCCGACAATGAGCCGTCTCAAAACAAGTCTGGTAGCCGTAAGCGAAAATCGGACAACGAGGTGGCCAACATGGAGCACAGTCGATCGCGGCCCCAGCGGAACAATGACTACCAGAAAGTCATGAGCGGGCCATGCCCCTTTCACCCCAAGGGAAAGCACGCGGCCAAAGACTGCTATATGCTCAAGAAGTTTGCCTCCGAGCAGACTTCATCGTCTGGCGCCAGCAAAGGCAACGACAAGCCAGACTCAGGTCCGGCCGACGATTTCCAAGATCCTCAAGCCGAGCTCAACCACATCTTCGGGGGGCCACTCGCGTATGAGTCCAAGCGCAAACAGAAGCTTTCAGCGCACGACATCAACACGGTCTCCACGGCCGACACCCCTCAATACCTGCGCTGGTCAGAGATGGCCATCACCTTCAATCGCGCAGATCACCCAGACCGGGTTTCCCACCCGGGACGCTATCCACTCATCCTGGATCTGGTCGTCAAAAGCATCAGGCTGAAGAAGACCCTCATCGACGGAGGCAGCGCGCTTAATATGCTGTTCGCCAAAACTTTGGACGAGATGAAAGTTCCTCGTTCAGAACTACGACCGAGCAATGCGCCCTTCCACGGGATAATTCCTGGCCTGTCATCAACTCCACTCGGGCAGATAACCTTGCCGGTAACTTTCGGCACGCGGGATAATTACCGCACGGAGAACGTCTGCTTCAAGGTCGCCGACATCGAGACTGCGTACCACGCGATACTCGGACGACCGGCACTTGCCAAATTTATGGCGATACCGCACTATACATATATGGTGCTGAAGATGCCCGGACCAGCAGGAGTCCTCTCCCTCCGCAGCGACGTCAAGCAAGCCTTCACCTGCGACAAGGAAAGCTAAGAACTGGCTCAATCACAAGAGGCGGCAGTCGGGCGCGATAGCATTCGGCAAGCCGTCACAACAGAAGTCGAGCAAGAACAAATTCCGGCGAAAAAAGCAACGAAGTCGGGAATTTCAGCAGACTCTGACACGAAGAAGATCCCCTGGACCCTTCCGACCCCTCCAAGACGTATATATGTGCGCTGTCAATAACATACGAGCTTATTTCACTTCAGTTATGAAGCCTTACTATGACTGTCATGTTTGCCCGAGTACAGCTTCTTACTTCGAACGTTTTTATTAAGTTCTGACAGACTAACTCGGTGCATACTACACGTTCAAGTAAAGCTAATGACAACTGAACAACAAGCTTGGCGGCATTGCACACATATTTACACATGCTTGTTTACACAAGTTTATATATTCCGACTACATAAACATGTTGCCCTTACAGACCCAGGTCTCGGGTAATTATCTCTGCAGTCGGCTTCGCCCGGGCGATCAGCTCCAGCGCCTCCTCTGGCGTCGTTTCTTCGGCAAACCCCTCCCCGATGGCTTCAATATCCGCCCTAGGGTATAAGGATTTGGTCATCGCCAGGGTATGGGCCACGCTGGCAACAACATGCTCATCCGAGTACCTTTTCAAGGCGCTCGGTGCATCCTCGAGACGCCCCACTATCTGAGGGATTCTGCTGCAGCTGGTTCCCACCGGGCGGGGATCTATTACATCAAGGAGCCCTTTCACGGACCCGACGAGGGCTTCCCGTGACTCCCTGATCAACCTTATCTCCTCGGTGTAGAACTGATACTGGGCCCGGACATTGGTTCTCATGTCTGCCCAAATCCGCCGGCAAGTAAACTTGTCAAATTCGGCTACACACAGGATAACTAATGGATTGGCTAAGATCACCGTCGGGTCGAGGGCTTACTTTCGTAGTCAGCCTCCCACCCGGCCACGGTCTTCTCCAGTTCAGCCTTCTCCTTACCGAGCTTGACGACGGCCTCCTTCAACTTGGACTTCTCCCGGTCAAGCTCGGTGTTGGCCTTTGTCAGGTCGGCCTTGATCTTCTCAAGCCCGGCCTTGGCTTCTTCGGCCTCCTTCAGCTGCGATTCCCTCTCTGTTCGGGTCTTTAACTCCGCTTCGAGGTCTGCACCACAGATTAGCCAAGAGCTCAACTGTGCAGTCATGACACAACTGGGCAGTCAGGAATAACGCAGCTAGACCAACATATCAACTGTTCGGTCGGGAAGATACACTTGAGGATTTTACCTCTGATCTTTCTGGCTAGGGCCCATGTCTCCGCCCTGAGCTGATCGACGCCACTCTTCAGCCAAGCCTCCCTCTCCGCATGACAGGCCTCCCTCCTCGCATGACGCGCCTCCATCTCGGCTTTCAACGCTCGAAGCTGCTCCAATTCTGCGAGGTGGGGAGCCATCTTGACCAAGATCTCCGTCATCGCCTCGTTGCGGTCAACAAGCTTCTGCTCGGGATAAAAGCCGAATTAAGGACGGAGTCAGACGTCAAAAACGATGATTGCCAAAGCTCTACTACAAGACTTATACCGCAACCCCTTGCGACCCGCTGATGGCGGCACGAAGCAGGCTTTCGCGCTCTCTCCTTGCAACGACTTCATCGAGCCTGAAGCTTTTCGCAGTACCGTCGCGAGCTGTCCACGCGTGGAGGAGCTTCAATCTGAGGCAGATACGGGATCCCAGGCGGCGACGGTAGTGGAGACGGCGACGGAGACGACCACAACGGCGATGGGGCCCTGACCTCAGTACCACCGTCCCCCGCGACCTCCGGGACCGGCTCAGGGGCTCTGTCCGCGGCTTCCGCGATGGGCGGCGCCTCGGGAGCTGGGGCCTCAGTTCCAGCAGCCGCCTCTTGGTCAGGTGGCGCCGGCGACCCTATAGTCGAGGCCACCTCGGTCTCAGCGACCAGGCTGGTTGCCGGCTCAATAGGTGTGTTCGCGGCCGCTGGCTTGGCTGGGGGCAGGCTCATCACGTGGGGCGGTCGGGTCGACCTCCTTGAGTTCGATATCGGCCCGCCTCCTGCACGACGAAACAAAACATCAAGACATTACTTCAACACACGAAGGCTTCTGAAGACCCGGAGCAGCGCACCTCTTGGAGAACTTCAGCCTCTTGCCGGGTGATCCGTTCCCTGGCGGAGCGCTAGCTCCGGCAGTCGGCCCGGTCGGCGTCGCAGCCGGCGAAGGCGTATCAACCCGAGTCGGCCCCGACTCCGGTATGGTCGGCTCGGGCGCCTTCACCCCAGGCGGCGTTTGCTCCAGCCGGCCCCTCGCTGGCACCACGGCCGGGGTCGATGACGTCGGGCTTGAACCCGCAGGTCTCAACCTGGGACTTGACCACGTGGGCGTTGCGGTAGCGGCGTCCTTTATTTTTAGGCCTTCGCTCACGGCGCGCGCCGCCATGGCCCCCTCGCCCCGATATAAAATCGGTTTCTTCCCCGCTCTCTTAGAGTCGGGTTGGGCAGCAGAGGGACTCCTCGGCCTCTTCTTCGATGTGACAGCTGACAGTGGACGGGAGTCTTCATCAAATTCTTCATGCCACTACAAGAGAGTCAACCAAATGCATCACGTTATGCTGAACAACCACAGTCCCACGGGCATTCATCACAGAGGAAGGTTAAAGGTTACCTTGGTCCGAGGCCGAATGAAGCTATAAGCCGCAATCCGGCGCTTGTCGTCCTCGGTCGCGATCACCCCTTCAGAGAAGTAGCCGAACAGGGTCGCGGTCACCTCCTTCTTGTCCGCCGACTCGTTGCTCACTCGGTCAGGATCATTTTTGCCTTTGAAGTCCTAGCCGAATGAGCTCCTAAGCTTCAGCGGCTGAACGCGCCTTGTCAGAAAGCGACGAGCCACCCAAGGACCTGTCAAGCCGGCCCTCTTGAGGTCATCTATCTTCGACAACAACATATGTGCTTGGCCCAGTTCTTCAAAGGTTGGCTCTGCGGACCAGTTTGGCAACACCGTCGGCGGCATACTGGTAAACGAGCGCAAGGAAGGAGCCAGATCGGCGCAATAAAACCACTCCTTGTGCCAGCCCTTTAGAGAAGATTTCAAGGGCAAATCGAGATACGTTTTCTTCCCATCGCTCCTCAGTTGAAGACCGGCCCCTCCAATCACATTGATATTGCTCCTGGAGGGCTGAGGCTTGATATGGAACAGATGTCGGAAGAGGATGAAATGTGGTTCAACGCCCAAGAAGCACTCGCAAAGAGTAACAAATATAGAGATCTGAAGAATGGAGTTGGGGTTCAGATGTACCAACTCCAGCTCGTAAAAGTCGAGAATACGGCGGAAGAAATCAGAAGACGGAAGGCACAAGCCTCGATCGAAAAAGGAGGCGAAAACTACCATTTCTCCAGGTCGGGGATTCGGGCTCGACTCATCCCTGGCCGGCCGCCAGTGAATCACCTCTTGGCTGGGCAACTTCAGTTCACTTTCCAGCCGCTTCAGCTTTACCGAGCCACAATCCGACACCGGCCAAGAACTTCCCGGCGCCCCCGCAAGATCCGAAGCCTTCGGCATGACTGGAGGCGATGGGATTTGGGGAAAAGCAAATCGGGGGCTTGGAGCAAACGGGGAGGATTGAAATCGCCCGAGTTTGGGTGGGGAATAGCAGCAGCTAACCCTAGCTGGGCGGGAGGCGAAAAGTTGGGCGCGAAGGTGGAAGATGAAGAGATTGGCTGATTTGGGGAAGATGACGGAATCTTTTTCTCTCTCCCCGTCTTTTTATAGAACCAATGCCGACTAGACGGGCTTGGGCCTATACAGTCCGCACTGGGCCAACAAGATATGAGTTCCTACAGTAGCATGCTCCATGTGGGCCGCTCGCAGGCTGAGTTGAAATTATAGTGCTGGTGCTGCTGACAGGAGCTGATGAGGTAAACAGATATGCTTCATGAGAGCCTTATTGCTAAACATATATGTTTGGGTATCTGTTTTATCCACCAGGTCTCGAGGATATATCCTTATAAGGATCACAAGCTGGTCTTCATTAAAATTGGGGATGCAGGTATCTTTCTTGAGTACACCTGACCACGCCATGGATTTGTTTTCATAAAGTGGTGCTCGGCCTAGAGGCTTGGCCATCAGTTGCCATGAGCAACATTATTCCAGCCGACATGACGCTGAAGAGTCTAACTTTCGAGTAGTGCACTACTCGGGAGAGACTATAAATATTTTTTCCCGTTGACATGATGTGGAGGAGTCTAACTTCTGGGTGGGACGCCACTAGGGAAAGACTATAAACCTCTTTTCCAGCTGACATGAAGCTGAAGAGTCCTATATACGAGTAGTATCCTACTCGGCAAGACTATAAACATACATTCCGACTGACATGAAGTCGAAGAGTCCAACATACGGGTAGTCTTCTACTCGGCAAGACTATAAAGTTTATTCCGGTTGACATGATACCGAAGAGTTGTACATACCAGTAGTAATCTACTCGGGACAGACTTCCAGGTTAAAGATCTTTGACTTTATGTTTAATTGTCTTCACAATTAAGCACAAAGTCGGGGGCTACACCTAATAGGTGCGCCTATTCGGCGCACACTATTCATATATCTACATGAAGCCCTTCATAGCCTCGCTGCCAGCTGACATGAAGCAGGACTCGGGTAGAAGACATACTCGGACAAAGAGTACTCGGGAGCATCACACTCGGCGATCTTCACCGTAGAGGATGAGCACTCGGCAACAGCTGTGACTCGACTATGAAGGTCTCAGGGGCTACTGTGGAGGCCATGGGCCTCGGGTACCTCATTACCAGTACATGGGCACTCGGATAGAGGATGGGCCAAACCATGTAATTAGGGATAAGATAGTACCCGGCCGGCTGTGCCTTGTATAATAAGAAAGCATAGTCTTAGTCGGATAGGATTTTATCTCTAAGAAGGAAATCCCTTGGTCGTATCCGACTGGGATCCTTATCATGTACCCTGTCCCCTAGTATATAAAGGGAGGCGGGGTGCCCCTCAGGGCAAGCAGAACGAGAGCAACCAGATCATCGATCTCCATATACCTCAGAGGAATAACACCTCAACTGGACGTAGGGTATTATCTCACCTTGAGGGCCTGAACTAGTATAATTCTCTTGTGTTCCTCTGCAGTCCACCGAATTCACTTTCGTCGAGTAGCCCCATAGTTTTATTGCCGGTGCAAAGCATCGACAGTGTGTCAACGAGTTCTTCGGGCAAATGGTGTTCAATTTCTGCAAGTCTTGCCTGGATCAGCCCGCAATCTTCCACTAGCACATCTATTGGGTTTTCCAGCCGATTGATGATGCTCGTTAAGTAATCACGCACATCGGTTGGGAAGGACGGTTTGCTTACTGCGCTGGTGGCTGTTTCCTCTTCTGCCTCCAAGTATTTGCCGATGTCGAAAGAGAACAAATCAGCTAAGGACTGCAAAATTGACATCGGTGAAAGAATCGGTGAAGAGTTACCTGAGGTAAGGACTGCAAAAGGAGATTACCTGAGGTAAAGCATCGGCTGCTTGGATGACATCGGCTTCAGGGAGTTGAGTAGGTTGTTCTTCGGAGGGGCTGATGTCAGCCGATGGAATAGGAACAGTCTCATTGACGGCTGGGGAACTTGGTGCTGAGAGTGGGGCAGCTAGAGAAGCCATCGGCTCAGTGCTTAGAGAGATGTCGGAGGGGCGTTGAGGTTCTGGAGCCGATGACTTGAGCTGAAAAGGAAACTAGTGAGATGAATGAGCAAAAAAGGGGATAATGTCAAGACTTGATGCATACCTGAGGGGACAAGGGAGCCGATGTTGTCTGGGGAGAAGATGGCGTTGTGGCAATGGCATCGGCACCAGTTTTCTGCTTCTTCAGGGAGGGGCGATGCGCTAGTTTCTTCCGTTTTTGTCCTATCGGCTGAGGCGCCTTGAGGAGAGCCGATGGAGGTGGAGCATCACGCCCCAAGTTTGGAGTGGCCGATGGAGGTTGATATAGAATCGGCCGACCACTATTGCTTGTTGTTGGGGGCTCGACGTTGGCAGCCTGCAAATTAGAGATGAGAAATGATCGAAGGTGGTGATTAAGGTTTGCGGGTGTTACCTCTTCATTAGATTCGATATAGTCGGCGTCAAGGCGGGAACAGTAGCAGGTGGCCGCTAAGCTGAATAGATGTCTTTTCCATTCTGACCACCATCGGACAAAAAGCTTGGTGTTGGCGGTGCAGACATACACCTCGGTGGCGACGCCTAGAAGAAGGGGTTTTGTTAAGATCTGCATCCGATCGTACTCTAAGGCGCTGCTGACGTTGCCCCGGGCTTGAAGTTTGTCGATAAAGAATAGACCGATCGGAAGTTGACCAAGGCCAAATTGACGGGAGCTGACCGACGGGTGGTAAAACTCATATGACGGTTGCGATCGGCCCAGAGAGAAGCCAGTTGGTAGCAGATGAGGGGTGATGGCTAATAGGAATATAGCCTTGGACTCTTCATTGCCCAAGGTGTTAAGTGGGTCAAAATTGGAAGGCATCTCGAATGACGATGCGTCATTATATGCAAACCAGAGAGTGGCTTCCCTGGTGAAACCATAATAAAACCCCTTGAACCACTGACTAAGTCCAGCGGGGGTTATCTTGCCACCAGAAAGGGCCGATGTAGCTTCGCCCATGGAAACGCATCGGCGGTAAGTGGGATCCTGGTCTTCTGTGTAATCGGTTGGAAAGGATTGGTTGAGAAGAGAAGTCCCAAAGAAGGCCTTGGAGGTGTAGACATTGAGCCAGAGTTGCACAAACCACCAAGGACCTCCAATATGGCCGATGGGCTGGCCGGCCGATAGCTTGTTTGCTACTTGGTGAAGCAGCTGATAGGTAGCGCCAAGGAGAAATTGCCCCAAGGGGATCTGTTTCCGATCAACTAAGCACTCTGCCAAACATTGCATATTGATCGTTGGACCAAGGGTTGCGCCACCAAAAACAAACCGTTCCAGCCATAAGTTCAGAAAAGCGACATGTTCCCGGTCATCGACTGATCCAGTTCCCTTATTGTGAATATATATGTACCTGGACCAGCCGCCAATGTTTTTTGCTTGGAGCCGATGAGCAGGTTTGAATCGTAGCTTGAAGGGGTTGATGTAGCTCCTCGTGTCTGGGCAGGTGAGCATAGTCACGTCCAGCAAAGTGGGGGTCATTAGCCCGTGCCCGAAAAGGAAAGCAATGAGGGCATCAGACCAGAAGTAAGAGGCCGATGCGAGCAGAGGTTCATTCCTTTCCATATCGGCCAGAGAGAGATTGATGCAATGGCCGATATGTGATTTTTCCCAGAGAGTTCTCTTCGCAGCTGATACTCTGATGTACCAATCTCTCCACCCAGGTAGCATACTCGGCCATGACCTGAAACTATTGGTCCAATCGCTGACTAGCATAGCCGAGTTCTTGAAGGGGATGCGTTGGGTCTCGGCGCTTATGAAATCTGTGGGATCTTCGCTACCCATGGGGCCGTGGAAGAAGTAGTTTGGGTAATTGGCGGCCGGGATTAAGATCTGGTCTCTAAGATGCTACAGTAAACAAGAACACAATGAGGAATAGATGAAGAACATGGCGGATTGGATGCATTCGGGCTACAGAGTCAGGAAAAATAATCGGGCAGGAAGATTACCTCAGGGACTGCGGATGCTGATGCCATCGCAAGGAAGGAAGAAACGCAGGAATCGACGGCCGAAGAAGAGAGCTGCGATGGTTCGTCTGGGTTCGCCGGAGCTCGTTGAAGTCTTGGAAGATGGAGCGGTGGTGCTCTGGTGATGTGAAAGCGTAAAAAAGGCTAGGGAGACGAAGCGTTTTATGGAGATATGATGACCGGGTGGGAATCGAGGCCGTTGGCACTGTTTCAAACAATTAAGGCAAGTGGGCTACCTTGGGCCGCCTTGGTGTGAGAGAAATCTAAAAGGCCCAAAACGAAGGAATTTCGAAGTCCTATTGGAGAACTCCGAAATTGGGGGGCATGTGTTAACGCCAAAATTTGGTAAGGCCCTGTATCAGATTCGGTCAAGAGGACAGTTGCAGTCAACTAACAGAAATTGATCCGGAAGCGGGCCGAATCAGGGAAGGAGCCGTGAAGACCGCACGTGGCAGTTGGTTATTATATTTATTAGGCAAGGACTTATCTCTTTAGGAAACCTGACCCCGTATTTAGTCAGGTCTTGTTAATATTTCCTTTGTAATTAGGAAACCTTATGTACCGTGTCCTATCAGGACTCATGTAACTCTGGGTATAAATACGTACGCCCGGGGACCTTGTAAATCATCCACACAGATCAATAAAATTCGGCGCATCGCCACCCCTTCGACGGGTTCTTGCTTCTCGAGCCGGGCTGCATCGGTTAAGTTTGACCTCCAGCGAGAGGGTAAGTCTCGTCACCCTGGCTACCTATCGGCTAGGACTTTCTCGGTTAGGTCCGATATTCTAGTCGGTTTATGGTAGTCGGCTTACCACGATATACTTATTTATCTATGGCTGCATCAGTTCAGTTTGATCTCATAGGTTGATTAGGTATATCACATCACGCGTGCATAGATCGTATCGGTCTACTGGGTGTAACTTATCGACAGTTTGTGCTGCATCGGTTAGGTCCGACCTACTAAGTTGCCCCGATAAGTTATTCCTGCTAGGTCGATATTTTCTGTGCAAACGTCTTATCGGAGTGTATAGCCGATAAGTTATCTCGTTTTACATCACAATCGCATTAGATTTATCGGCTTGTCGAGGTCCTATTATTGCTACCAGTCTGTGCTGCAACGGTTGGGTCCGATCTACTAGACTGGTAATAATAATCCTACTCTTAATAAGCCGATGGGTGTTATGCGATGTATTATCGGAATGACTAGCCGATGAGTTATCATCACATCACGATCGTATCAGATCTATCGGCCTATCGAGGTCCTGTTATCATCATCAGTCTGTGTTGCAACGGTTGGGTCCGATCTACTAGACTGATGATAATAACCTTACTCTTAATAAGCTGATGGGTTTTATGCGATGTATTATCGGAGTGCTTAGCCGGTAAATTATCTTCGTACCTAGCCGATTATACTGCTTGTCTTGTTATATCTTTGCCTGCATCATTATTACAATCGGCTAAGGCCCAGCCGATTGGTTCACTATGCCGATCCGAGCACAAGTAGGTTCCCGGGCACGAGCTCAGGTAAGTCCCCAGGCACGGCCGAGTACCCGGGCACGGCTGGGTACCCGAGCACGATCGACAGGCGAGGACCCGGGCGCGAGTACGATCAACAGGCGAGGACCCGGACACAAGCACGAGCAAGGGCCCGGGCATTGGCGTGAGCAATATCATCACGGCGAAATTAGTAACTTTAATCATAACCGGCTGGAGTTTTATTTGATCTATTTGTTTACACATCATGCCTATTTACTTTATTAGTTTACAACCGATTTTTGGGCATCCCTTCAATGATCGTCTAGCTTAACATTTACTTATTATTATTAACATTCATTCATGCCATCATCGGCTCCCAGTCGATGTATAAGTGCTACAGTTTATTGGCTTACAGCCGATTGGCTCATGAATCTGACATTTTATTTCCTTGTCAATTGCAGGGTCAAATTGACTGGCACGCCTACGAACCTCAAGAATTTAGGACCAGCATTGGAGTGAAGCAAATCTCCCAGGCCTTCGCGTGTCACCACGACACCGAACAGCCCCGGCGGTTTTCGGTGTCAACAACACTGCTAGTGGGCCCTCTTCTTTACGTATCGGGAAGAAACATCAAATCTTCACGTTCTAGTGGTGAAGCGTAATACGTCGGAGCATAACGCGTACTCCCCAGGGTTCACGATATATCGTTGGGAATTTCGACCCCAACGAGATGTCAAAACCTAAGAAATTTCAACCAATTTTGATCGAATTTACAATTTCAAAATTAAATTTCTCAAAAGCCATTGGAATTACCCCTCGAGATCGACTTTCAGACCGGTTCAAAATTTTACGATTTTGGATCCGTTTTTGTCAAGATTGTAAACCCTCAAATCCTCGATTTGCGGCATCCGTTGCCTCCTTTCCGTACTTTTTGTTTCGATAGAAGAATCTTCCATCAGCATACAAGACTGTAAAAATTGCAGAAATTGTACGATCCATATGAAACAAACCGTACAGTCTATCGTCTAAAAAACTATTCAGCCTATCATCATATAGTAGTTGTTTTTAGGGAAAAATAAAAATACTGTAGTATTTATTTTCAGGGAAAAATAAAGGAGAATATATCCTATAGATTTAAGCTTTTCGTACGCACACCGTATATCAAATAACAAATATCACAAAAATTTCTAGAAAAATTTGTACATGTACTTTCAATAGTATTAAACCTTCAAATTCATTATATTTTAGTTGTAAAAAAAATCTAACAGTTTTAAGAGTATAAATTTGAATTTGAAGATAAGACTTTATATATAGGTATAGTATTATTGGAAGTAGATGTATAATTTTTTTTTAGAATTTTTATGATATTTGTTAGTTGTTGTGCACGGGAAAACTTGTGTGTATAGGATTCGTTCCCAAAATAAAGAGCATTTTGTATTGGTCCTTAAAAGTGAAATTCATTCTCTATTTGTCACTGTTTCTTGTAACATTATCTATGATTAAGACATTAGATAGTAAGTTTTTCAAAAGAAAACATTGATAGTAAGTGTGACGACCCGGTGCGCCATTACCGAAATGGCGTCCCTAGTCCATGGATTATTATTCGCTAGAGACGCGCTTTAGTGAATAATAATCCACATCAGAGATAGCAGCAGAATTATAGCTAGAAGATACCACTGTCATTACAGTACTATGCCCCGCAGGGCTGGAATCTTACACAGGGTCCTACATGTCTTCACATTCGTAGCACTTGGACATTATACATACTTCCACACCCCAGGTTTATTGACATAGATACGGGACTGCTACCCGGCATACATCTACTCATCCCATCCTCCATAATACACATTATAGTCATAGGCATCGTCCCCGGGATGTTCAGCACACCAAGCAGCATAGTACTGGTCCTCCAAACCCTCATTGGTTCCATTGATTTGCCCCGATGAATAGTCCTCTATATAGTTAGTTAATAACAAGGGTGAGTACTAGGTACTCAGCAAGCATCAGTAACAGAATGCAAGGCATGTTTATCAAATCATCATCTCTCAAATATAATTTTTCCTAAAATATGATTCTTGTGAGAAAAGTCCAAGTTTAATTATTTTTTTATATAAATCTACTAATCACTTGCATAAAGAGGAGGAATCCCTTTAGGTACCTCTCGCCCGTGCCACGCCCGAGCCCGTGCCCTGGGTGCCCGTGCCCGGGTGCCCGTGTACCTTGGCCGACTACACGCCAGCCTGCCCTCGTACCTTCTAAAACACTGGACAATACTTAGATTACAGGGTACTTTCTCTTATTTCCGTACGTTACACTCCTTCGTCCGGCGCTAATATATGCGCATCAATGCACTTCATCGGCATTGTCTTGGGTTTTTCATCGCCCAAGCTATTACTACATCCCTATACAGAGTGTAACAACTTGATAAGATACTAAAATCTGCTTGCCTTGCGACGAGGGTATGGTAGATATGGATTCTTACACGACACACTAATACAAGTGAGAATGATTGTAGTCCTTACGTTATAACCATATGTAGAGGGTCCACCACCATTCAAATCCCATCCATGGGCACCCTCTACCCTCCTAATATATATGGGAAAATCAGTTGCTCCCTCAACTGATCTCTCCAGTATATATATATTACCTTCCATCTCTATGACTTACTTATTTGAAAAATTCATTTGATGCAAGGTGACAGTAATATCAAACAAAATATTGTTTACGCAAAATAATTCAAATCACTATGTTCAAAAGTTAGCTTGCCTGGAATCTCGTAGTTGAGATCGAAACTAGCTGGCGCTCCCAACTGACCCGTCTCCGCCTCTAATTCCTTTCCTGCATTCCCACCATATACCGCAAGGTTTAATTAAATTTTTATTAATATGAAGACAAACAATCCACAAATAAAATGTGCCCGCCTCTCTGTAGAATTTTTATTATGCCAACTTGCACTTACATAGCTAATAATGGCAAGGATTACCTAAACTATATTTGGGGTTATAGAGCATTGGGTTATCTGTGTAATTTACTAGTGTGCATCAACTAATTAACCTCTCTACCATTCTCCTTCCTTATCCCATCGTACAGGCACAAGGCAGCTAGCATTTCTTCTTCTTCCTCCATTTGTTACAGCTATGGCTCTCTTTCTCCTCTCCCACACTCTAATCCAAAAGCTGTTGCCTCACTGCAGCTGGCGACCTTGGTGCTTGGCACCACCAAGGCTAGCCCAAAGGTAAATGCTACAAATTTTTCCCTTTCTGGTCTCCTCCTTCCAATGCCTCTATTAATACATTCCCCTTCTTTTTTAGCAAGATTTGCATGAAGGCACTAAGAGACTGCTTCCAAGTGCTTGCTTGCTTTATGTGTGATTTACTAAGGGATGGCTATGGTAGCATGAGAAAATCACCTGATCTTTGCCTCTAGTGTACTCTTGCCTGATCCCCCACAAGCTCACAAGCTAGTGAACTCCCACCTGCAGATTCAGCTTTCCACGAACCGGCCGTCCTTCTTGCTGGCTCACCCACTTCCACCTCTTAGCCAAGCTGATGATGGTGCTCTACACCACCATTTTGAGGTTGATTAGCTACAAATCTTGGAATGGTCGGGTAGGGGAGATGAAGATGAAGAGGGATTGGTTTCCTTACCGTGCTAAAAAGGCTGGATGTGGAAGTGAGTATCGTTCCCCTATCTACCACACTTACTCCTGTTATTTCACCTCATTTCTATACCAAGAGTAGATGGAATGGTAGCCCATGCATCTCCCTGTTGATTCACTATTGGTGTGGGTGTGTGTCACGAATTCACTAGGTGAGAAATTTTTACCCACTCCTTGCACTGTGTTCCTATTGACCACACTTGACCCGAGTAAAGGTGTGGCTCTCTTGCCTGTGTATAATTTGTTGTTGTTGTTTTTTTTTCTAAGAACAATTAAATGTATAACTACATCTCTTTGATTTAATAAAATTTTGGTTTGTTTCATCCTCCCTCTGTTAGAAAAGATTTCGTCCCCGAAATCAAAACTTACTTGAAAAGATTTGGGTAGTTCTCTTGTAAATCCTCCGCTTTTTCCCATGTTGCCTCACGGACTGAATGGTTTTTCCATTGCACCTTGAAAAATTTTATTGTTCTATTCCTTAACTTGCGCTCTTCCACTTCTAATATCTTGGTTGGGCACTCCTCATAGGTTAAATCTGATTGTAGTGGGACATCTAGATTGGTTAGTTGTTCTGACGGTTCTCTAAGACACTTTCTGAGCTGAGATATGTGGAACACATTGTGTATCCTGGACAGTTGCTTGGGTAATTCTAGCTGATAGGCCACTGCCCCTTTCTTCTCTAATATTTTAAAAGGACCCACATATCTTGGACTGAGTTTCCCTTTGACTCCAAACCGACAAATTCCACGCATGGGTGACACTTTCAAATATACAAAATCCCCAGGTGTGAATTCTAGTTCCCGCCGATGCCGATCTGCGTAACTCTTCTGCCTGCTTTGTGCAATTCGGAGACGCTCTTTGATCATTTGAATTCTCTCATCATTCTCTCTAACTATATCAGGACCTATCAATGGCTTCTCACCAACTTCATACCAGCATATAGGAGATCGACACTTCCTACCATACAATGCTTCATATGGAGCCATTTGTATGCTTGCATGGTAACTGTTGTTGTAGGCAAACTCAGGTAAGTGTAGATGCTTGTCCCATGACTCTCCAAAGTTAATCACACATGCCCTCAACATATCCTCAAGAACCTGATTTACTCTCTCGGTTTGACCATCGGTTTGTGGGTGGTAGGCTGTGCTGAAATTTAAATGTGTCCCAAGGGCATTCTGAAGGCTCTTCCAAAAGTTTGAGGTGAACACTGAACCACGGTCTGAAGTTATAGTTTTTGGCACACCGTGGAGTGAAACTATCCTTTCCAAGTATAGTTCAGCTAGTCTATCAAAAGAATATCTTCGGTTTGTAGCAATGAAGTGTGCTGATTTGGTGAGTCGGTCTACCATGACCCAAATAGTATCCTTCTTGTGTACTTTCATAGGTAACCCTATAATGAAATCCATGCATATATCCTCCCATTTCCAATCAGGTGTTTCAAGTGGCTGTAGTAATCCCACAGGGCGTTGGTGTTCTGCTTTTACCTTTTGGCAGGTGTCACACTTAGCTACATACTCTGCAATTTCCCTCTTCATAGGAGCCCACCAAAAGTTTCCTTTCAGGTCCTTGTACATCTTTGTACTCCATGGATGGATGGTGTACAGGGTATCATGGGCCTCACGTAAAATTATTTCTTTGATTTCTTGATCGTTGGGTACACATATCCTGTTATGATTCCATAGGATTCCTTCGCTGTCCGATCTGAACTGCAAGGACATACCTGCCTGAATCCTTATCACTTCTTCTCTAATAAAAGCATCAGCTATTTGTCGTTCCTTTATTTGATCCAGTAATGTGGGATGAAATACCATGGTAGCAATGTTAGCTTCTGTTGTACCAATTCTCAACTCTACTTCCATTCTAGCTAAGTCCAGTAGCAACCCTTTTGCATATTCTGTGACCTTTATATGACTGCAATGTGCTTTCCTACTAAGAGCATCAGCGACCACATTTGCTTTTCCAGGATGATAGTTAATGCTCAGATCATAATCTTTTATGAGTTCAAGCCATCTCCGTTGTCTCATATTGAGTTCCTTTTGTGTAAATATGTACTTAAGACTCTTATGGTCACTGTATACTGTGCACTTAGAACCATATAAGTAGTGCCTCCAAATTTTTAAGGCATGTACCACAGCTCCTAATTCAAGATCATGGGTGGGGTAATTTAACTCATGTGGTTTCAATTGACGAGAAGCATATGCTATTACTTGGTCCTTCTACATCAATACACATCCTATGCCAATCCTGGAAGCATCACAATACACAACAAATTCCTTACCATTTTCAGGTAAAGCTAATACTGGTGCTGTAGTTAAGCGTTTCTTGAGTTCCTGGAAACTCCTCTCACAAGCCTCTGTCCAAATAAATTTAGCTTCCTTTCTAAGTAGTTTGGTGAGAGGTAAAGCTATCTGAGAGAACCCTTTTATAAATCTACGGTAGTAGCCTGCCATTCCCAAGAAGCTACGTACTTCGGTTGGATTTGTTGGGGGATCCCAAGACATAATTGTTTTGACATTGCTGGTCCAGCCAGAATTCACACTTATTAAATTTTGCATATAATTGGTTTTCCCTTAGGATCTGTAGCACTATCCTCAGATGTTCAGCATGTTCTTCATTGCTCTTCGAATAAATTAGGATATCATCAATAAATACAACCACAAACTTATCCAGATATTTCATAAAGATTTTGTTCATTAGATTCATGAACATGGCTGGTGCATTAGTTAACCCAAAGGGAACCACGGTATACTCATGATGTCCATAACGAGATACAAAGGCAGTTTTCTCAATATCCTCTGCTCTCATTTTCATTTGGTGGTAACCAGACCTTAAATCAATTTTTGAGAAGACACATGCCCCACGAAGCTGGTCAAATAGGTCGTCTATCCTTGGCAAAGGGTATTTGTTCTTTATGGTCACACGATTAAGGTCTCGGTAGTCTGTACACAATCTGAGTCCTCCATCCTTTTTCTCTGTAAACAATATTGGAGCTCCCCATGGTGATATGCTTTCTCTAATAAAACCTTTTTCTGTTAACTCATCCAATTGCTTCTTTAACTCCACTAACTCTTTTGGTGACATCCTATATGGGCGTTTTGCTATTGGTGCAGTGCCAGGTAACAGCTCAATGGTGAATTCTAGCTCCCTGTTTGGTGGCATGCCAGGTAATTCACTAGGGAAAACATCAAGGAACTCCTGAACCACAGGTATATCTTTTACTTCTGTCCCCTGCATGCTAGCTGTGGTTATGGGAGTGTTCTCAAATGTTGTTCTATCTCCAAAGTATGTTATCCTAGAACCATCAGATTTTCTTATGGATGCACATTTTAGTTCACAATCTATTGTCACTCCGTTAGCAGCTAGCCAATCCATACCCAAAATTACTTCCAACCCAAATAATTCTATTGTGTACAGATTTGCTAAAAATTTAGTATGCTGGATTATTATGGGCTGATCTTTGCATATGAAGTGTACTGCTATTATTCCCCCAGGTGTACTAACCCATAATGGTTTCTCTAGTGATGTGCATGTTAACCCATTCTTAATGACAAACTCTTGTGAGATAAATGATTGCGTAGCACCAGAATCAAAAAGTACAGTACCAACTAAAGGTAAGATAAGTAGTTTACCGGTGATAACATCTGTAGCTTTTCCAAGTTGCTCTGCAGTAACATGATTTAATCTAGCTTGTCCACCTGTTGGTCCCCCACGGGGTGTTCCTCCTACTGCCAGGTTTGTAGGCCCCCCTCGTCCAGCTGGTGGACGTTGAACCTGAGCTTGTGGGCGTGGTAGTGGAACTTGCTGCACATAGGCTGCAGGCAATCTGGCAGGGTAAGGGCAATTGAGCCGGTGATGTCCACTTTTACCACAGTTGAAACATGCACCACTACCTGTCAGACAATCTCGTGTAAAATGCTTTCCTCCACACTTTCCACACTTAGGAACCATAGGTGTTGTAGGTTGCCGGTTTGAAATTATAGGTCGGGGTGGTGGCATTTGGTAACGCACCCGCCCTTGCATCATTAAGCGAGGATCCATCCTTGCTTTCTTCCTCCTTTCTTCATTCAGATTAGCCTGCTCATTCTCTAAAATGATAGCCTTGTTCACTAGGTCCTGAAATTCCGTAATCCCCTGAATGGATAGATGCACCTTAAGTATAGAGTCTAATCCCTTCATGAACTTGTACACCTTCTTTGATTCAGTGTTTACATCTTCTGGGGCATATCTCGCCAACTCATTAAATTTGTTCAAGTAGTCTGTTACTTTCTTGCCATCTTGCATTAGATTGTCAAATTCTTTTCTCTTGAGATCGACTTTTCCTTGTGGGACATGAGACTTACAAAAATTTTCTTTGAACTCCTCCCAGCTGATGGGGTGGTTGTTCGTCCTGTTATTATGAAAGTTTGCTAACCATGTTGCTGCTGGTCCATTTAGTTGATGTGATGCATATCGTACCTTCTCTTCATCTGTGCAGCCCACAGTCTCTAATTTCTTCTCAATTGTTACCAGCCAATCAGCAGCCTCAAGTGGGTCAACAGCCTTAGTAAATGTTGGTGGATGAGTCTGTAGAAATTCTCCTAAACTAACTCCTGCATTAAGTCGACGTAGTCCATTGGGTGCTAGACTAGCTAGTACCACTTCAAGTATACGGTTCTGACTCTCCTGGGATTCCCTCCTAGAGCTCTCCATAAATTTCAAGATATCTGCTAAATTCCCCGATCCAATATTAGCCGCTGAAGCTTCGGCATTCCCATGTTCGGGGAAGTTTGGAAGCTGTCCTTGACCGGGCAGGACACTTTGATTCTCAGAAGGTGGATTGCTCCCATCAGTGTTATTTGCATTGGAGCCCAGCCGAATAACAAGATCTTGCTCAGCTAAGCCATGGCGATTGTCCATCCTGCATGATGTAGTTGGAGAGGTCATTCAGATGCATTGAGAATCCTTTCACTGCTGGAACAAATGGGTGCGCAGGCAATTGATCTGCAATCTAATTGTCTGGGGTGGCAACTAGGGTAGATTTCTAATTATTTACTTGAATAGCATTCGGAGACACGTAGCATGCTCTCTTCTCTCTCTTTTTTTTCACTCTATTAATATGGTTATGATTATGATTATTATTATTATTATGGGTCACCCCCTTCTTTCTTTCTAACTATCAAATAGAATCAGAACTCCTCAAAGCACACAAACATAGCTAATATAGCAGTGCACACACATCAGGTTATGTACAGCCAGGGTACACGGATTCTAACATACACATAGCCACAACTAAGCTATTGGTCCCCGTCCATCTAGCACTACATATTACACATAAGGCACATTACACCAATAAAAAGCATAACTATACATTATCAGTTCTTAGTGGCATCACTGTTGCTACTCCTGACCCAAAAGTATAAGGCTACTTCCAAACCCAAAAGTCTGTATGTAGATTGCTATTGTCATGACATTTCTTGCCTAAAGGCCTGAAGGGTATGATCCTGATCCCGCTGTGCCACTACCATCTCCAAGGCCCTTGCGGTCACTGCTACCACCAACGTCACGGCTGCCATTGCCGCTACTTTCAGCATTGTCGCCCCTATTGTTATGATCCTTATTCCCTGGTACCAGTAGTCCAAGTGCACGTGCATACGCCGAGTTAGCCGAATGTTCCATGCTTGCCCACGGGCTAACACTCCTGTATGGATGAATAGAGCTAGAGCTTGATGGTTGTGAAGCCATGGATTGGGAACTTGGTTGCTCTGGCTGTGGTGGCAATGGGGGCTTGCCTACATGGTCAACTTGTATCTCTTGTGGCATGTTGTTCAGTTCAGGCGGGGGTGGTGATGGTGGGATGGCTAGTTGTGGTATAGCTGCTGGTGGTGGAATAATGGGTGTGCCAGGATCCTCTACTGCTTCCACTTCTAGTTCTGGTTCTGGTTCTGGTTCCTCCTCATTTGGTTCTTCTCTTCGTCTTCTTCCTTGCTCTACTTCATCCTCATTGATATTATTTGGTATAGGTGCAGGATTAAGGGGACCACCAGGGACAAGAGACTTATAGCTGCTTCGAGGCAAGCTCTATCATACTCACTGATTCTATAGCATTGTTCCCAGAATTGTACTGCCTCTTGGGACCTAGTAATTGTTTCCTTTTGAGAATGATATGTCATCATGTCTGCAATCATCACCATGTTAGAGGTGATTCTACAGGCTGATGGATCAGCAGTGGGTTGGGCTGATGAAGATCTATCCCCGAAGTTTACTCCACTGCATTCACCCTGGTGGGATGGTTCTGGACCCCTCAAGTCAAGTGCTGGTAAATCCCTATAGCCAGTGGAGCGTAGGTGTGCTCCGAAATAAGCTCTTAAAGTGTGCATAGCTTCCTTGGCAACCTCCTGTAAATGCAGGCTCTCATCATGGTAGTACCGAATAGTGGAATGCTCTCTATGGAAGTTTGTATCTAAGGGAATTCCAGTAATCGTCACTCCAATTTGCCGGCTAGACCCATCTTCTGGTATCTCCTCAAAGAATTCTGGACAGCATGAACAGCAGCATCAGGAAGAATTGGCCTCCCAATGACTGTTTGAGCTTGTGAGCCAAGCATGAGAACTCGATTCAAAATTAACTACACCACGTAACCATGCCAACAACATCAGCAAAACTTTCGATAGAATTGGAAAATATAAGAAGCAAGTAGAGACCACTGGGGCTGGCACTAATGGAAGTGTATTATGATATGAAAATAAGGTGTAGTGACAGAACTAACATTAATGCAACTAAAACAAGTATCCGCTCATTAAGGTTCCACTTAACCCTACACAACAGTTCATGTTTCTAACACGTCCACATACTCTGCAAGCTTAAATTGGAATGTTTCTTAATATGAAAGTTCAAAGCTCTCATCATAAATGAAACAAAATCCACTAATCAAAAGAGCTAACAGTGGGATCATTGTACTAAGATTAGATCATGCATTGCATACAATTCTACATCTTAACATGTCAACTGCCTCTATGATCCAGAACTCGAAGTTTCACAACAATAGGTATCATTTATCACCATCACCATATGGGCAAAGACGATAAACCTCTGCACTGAATCATGATCTCATAATCTCAACTATACCGTATCAATTATAAGTTGCAGCTTGCTAGACATCAAGTTATCTAACGCGTCCTTAATCAAAATAAAAGCAAACAGTTGCGTTCAAAGTGCACAATTACCTTATCATTCACATCGCAAAACTTCAACCTCTCCGTGAAGATTGAATCGCCATTGCTCACCTTAAACTGATGCGAACCAATCTGCAGGAAGAAGCAACCATATCCAATCACCCACCAGATCCACGCCCAAACGCAAAACGAAAGCTTGGGAACAGATGGAGCTGACCTGGACGACGGCGAAGACGGGCTCGTAGGGCTTGAAGGGCTTCTCGTCGGCCCCGAGAGGGCCCACCACCTTATACCCTATCTCCGCCGCCTCCGCCACCTTCTCCTCCTTCGTCTTCCCGCTGGGAGGCTTCGCCGCCACCGCCTCCTCCTCCCCCCACTCGTCCTCGCTCCCCTCTTCGTCGCAGTGATCATCATCGTCCCCCTCCTCCTCGTCACCGGAGGATCGGGACGCGAAGTGGCAGCGCGAGGGGAAGAGCCAGGGGGAGGCGAGGACGCGGGGGCTGTGCGGCGCGAGGGGCTGGGACAAGGACATTAGGGTTCGTGCCGCGATAGAGGCCGGCGCCAGGGGCTGAGGACTGTGAGCGATGAGGCGGCGCGAGAGGAGGTGGAGGAGGCATCGCCGCGTCGCCATGGCTGCGTCAGCGGCGGAGGGAGGTGAAGGGGAGGAAGGGGTAGAAATGGAAATATTCTCTGAAGCAGCGGTTTTGACGAGGGTTTAAGGGGAGGTGGCGCGGAGAGTGACACTGCCAGTGGGCCCTCTTCATTACGTATCGGGAAGAAACATCAAATCTTCGCGTTCTAGTGGTGAAGCGTAATTTGATGACAGATGAACTTGAAGATTTGGCTCAGAATCGGTTAAGGGCACTAGAAAGGATTAAGGAAAATAAAGCTAGAGCGGCTAGACATTATAATAAAAGGGTGATGAGTAAATCATTTGCTGAAGGAGATCTTGTGTGGAAGTTGATTCTGCCGATCGGGTCCAGAGATAGCAGACTCGGGAAATGGTCGCCTAATTGGGAAGGGCCCTATCGGATTAATCGCTGCGTGCCTGGTAATGCATACATATTAGAGGATCTCAAGGGGATGGAATTCGCTAAAGCGCTTAATGGGAAATATCTCAAGAAATATTATCCTAGCGTTTGGATCAACTCTTAAATCGGTTAGGTGCAGCTGATTTAAAATAGTTTAGGACAAAAGCCGATACTGTTACATCGCCTAAAGATAGCCGATATCGATTGATATCGCCTTTAGATCAAACGAATAAAAATATTATCAAGATTGAAAGGAATGGACAATAGAGCTAATCAGATTATATGATAGCAGCAAGGTTAATCGGCATGTTCCAGGGAACCATCAGTTATAAATGTTTAAAGATTTATAAGAATTTTTGGATTGTTTCAATCGCGCGTAGGCGGATCTGGTCAATCTCGTTGATAGCCAGGATGTCATCTTCATCGGAACCCGGGATAGTCTTCAAAGTCTTGCGCCGATGAATGACTTGACGCACCGTTGCTGCCACCTTAGCCTCTTGGTCTTGTATAGCTTGCGGTAGGCCGATGAGCTGGGATTCTGTTGCTGCGAGATCCTTGCGAACTTTTTTGAGTTCTACCAGCAAATCAGCCTCCTTTCTCCTTAGTTGATCCACCTTGGATTGCAGCTCTTGGGGGGCAGCTGCTATATCATCGAGTTTTTTCTTCTCTATTTGGGCTGACAGCCGATCGGCTTGGATACCTTCGGTTATTTTCTTTTGGTCAGCACGATCGGCTATGCGCTGTCTAAGCTTGATATGTTTAAATCTGTGATACTCCAGGTATGCTGCGGGAGTTAGTGCGTCGATGACTTCTTCGAGCAAATAATGTTCAATATCCGCAAGTCTTGCCCGAATCGACCCACAATCTTTCACTAGCGCGTCGATTGGATTTTCTAGCCGACTGGTGATGCTCGTTAAGACTCGCGCACATCGGCTGGAAAGGACGGTTTGGTCGCTGCGCTGGTGGCTGTAGATTCTTCTACCTCTAAGTACTTGCCGATGTCAAGGAGAACAAATCGGCTAAGGACTGCAAAATTGACATCGGTGAAAAGAATCAGTGAGGAGTTCAAAAAAACAAGGTATGGATAGAGATTACCTGAGGTAGGCATCGGCAGCTTGGATGACATCGGCTTCAGGGAGTTGAGTAGGTTGTTCTTCGGAGGGGCGATGTCAGCCGATGGAATAGGAACAGTCTCATTGACGGCTGGGGACTTGTGCTGAGAGTGGGGCAGTTGGAGAAGCCATCGGCTCAGTGCTTGGAGGGATATCGGAGGAGCGTTGAGGTTCTGGAGCCGATGACTTGAGCTGAAAAGGAAACTAGTAAGATGAATGAGCAAGAGGGGGATAATGTCAAGACTTGATGCATACCTGAGGGGACGAGGGAGCCGATGTTGTCTGGGGAGAAGATGGCGTTGTGGCAATGGCATCGCACCAGTTTTTGCTTCTTCAGGGAGGGGCGATGCGCTAGTTTTTCCGTTTTTGTCCTATCGGCCGAGGCGCCTTGAGGAGAGCCGATGGAGGTGGAGCATCGCGCCCCAAGTTTGGAGTGGCCGATGGAGGTTGATATAGAATCAGCCGACCACTGTTGCTTGTTGTTGGGGGCTCGACGTTGGCAGCCTGCAAATTAAAGATGAGAAATGATCGAAGGTGGTGATTAAGGTTTGCGGGTGTTACCTCTTCATCGGATTCGATATAGTCGGCGTCAAGGCGGGGAACAGTAGCAGGTGGCCGCTAAGCTGAAATAGATGTCTTTTCCATTCTGACCACCATCGGACAAAAAGCTTGGTGTTGGCGGTGCAGACATACATCGGTGGCGGCGCCTAGAAGAAGGGGTTTTGTTAAGATCTGCATCCGATCGTACTCTAAGGCGCTGCTGACGTTGCCCCGGGCTTGAAGTTTGTCGATGAAGAATAGGCCGATCGGAAGCTGACCAAGGCCAAATTGACGGGAGCTGACCGACGGGTGGTAAAACTCATATGACGGTTGCGATCGGCCCAGAGAGAAGCCAGTTGGTAGCAGATGAGGGGTGATGGCTGATAGGAATATGGCCTTGGACTCTTCATTGCCCAAGGTGTTAAGTGGGTCAAAATTGGAAGGCATCTCGAATGACGATGCATCATTATATGCAAACCAGAGAGTGGCTTCCCTGGTGAAACCATAATAAAACCCCTTGAACCACTGACTAAGTCCAGCGGGGTTATCTTGCCGCCAGAAAGAGCCGATGCAGCTTCGCCCATGGAAACGCATCGGCGGTAAGTGGGATCCTGGTCTTCTGTGTAATCGGTTGGAAAGGATTGTTGAGAAGAGAAGTCCCAAAGAAGGCCTTGGAGGTGTAGACATTGAGCCAGAGTTGCAACAAACCACAAGGACCCCCGATATGGCCGATGGGCTGGCCGGCCGATAGCTTGTTTGCTACTTGGTGAAGCAGCTGATAGGTAGCGCTAAGGGAGAAATTGCCCCAAGGGGATCTGTTTTCGATCAACTAAGCACTCTGCCAAACATTGCATGTTGATCGTTGGACCAAGGGTTGCGCACCAAAAACAAACCGTTCAGCCATAAGTTCAGAAAAGCGACATGTTCCCGGTCATCGACTGATCCAGTTCCCTTGTTGTGAATAGATATATACCTGGACCAGCCGCCGATGTTTTTTTGCTTGGAGCCGATGAGCAGGTTTGAATCGAAGCTTGAAGGGGTTGATGTAGCTCGTCGTGTCCAGGCAGGTGAGCATAGTCACGTCCAGCAAAGTGGGGGTCATCGGCCGTGCCCGAACAGGAAGGCATTGAGGGCATCAGACCAGAAGTAAGAGGCCGATGCGAGCAGAGGTTCATTCCTTTCCATATCGGTCTGGAGAGAGATTGATGCAATGGCCGATATGTGATTCTTCCCTGAGAGTTCTCTTCGCAGCTGATACTCTGATATACCAATCTCTCCACCCAGGTAGCATGCTCGGCCATGGCCTGAAACTATTGGTCCAATCGCCGACTAGCATAGCCGAGTTCTTGAAGGGGATGCGTTGGGTCTCGGCGCCTATGAAATCTGTGGGATCTTCGCTACCCATGGGGCCGTGGTAGAAGAAGTTCGGGTAATCGGCGGCCAGGATCAAGATCTGGTCTCTAAGATGCTACAGTAAACAAGAACACGACGCGAAACAGATGAAGAGCATGGCAGATTGAGTGCATTTAGGCTACAAAAATCGGGAAAAATAATCGAGCAGGAAGATTACCTCAGGGACTGCGGATGCTGATGCCATCGCGAGAGAGGAAGAAGATGCAGGAATCAACGGCCGGAGAGAAGGGCTGCGACGGTTCGTCTGGGTTCGCTGGAGCTTATCGAAGTCTTGGGAGGTGAAGCGGCGGTGCTCTGGTGATGTGAAAGCGTAAAAAAGGGGCTAGGAAGACGAAGCGTTTTATAGAGATATGATGACCGAGCGGGAATCGAGGCCGTTGGTACTGTTTCAAACAATTATGGTAAGTGGGCTACCCTGGGCCGCCTCGGTATGGGAGAAATTTAGAGGCCCAAAACGAAAGAATTTCGAAGTCCTATAGAAGAACTCCGAAATTGGGGGGCATGTGTTAACGCCAAAATTTGGTAAGGCCCTGTATCAGATTCGGTCAAGAGGACAAGCTGCAGTCAAACTAACGGAAATTGATCCAGAAGCGGGCCGAATCAGGGAAGGAGCCGTGAAGACCGCACGTGGCAGTTAATTACTATGTTTATTAGGCAAGGATTTATCTCTTTAGGAAACCTGACCCCGTGTTTAGTCGGGTCTTGTTAAATTTCTTCTGTAATTAGGAAACCTTATATCGTGTCCAATAAGGGACTCATGTTAACTCGGGGTATAAATACGTATGCCCGGGTGCTGTGTAAATCTATCTACAATCAGATCAATAAAATTCGGCGCATCGCACCCCTTCGACGGTTCTTGCTTCTCGAGCCGGGCTGCATCGGTTAAGTTCGACCTCCAGCGAGAGGGTAAGTCTCGTCACCCCGGCTACCTATCGGCTAGGACTTCCTCGGTTAGGTCCGATATTCTAGTCGGTTTATGGTAGTCGGCTTACCACGATATACTTATTTTATCTATGGCTGCATCAGTTCAGTTTGATCTCATAGGTTGATTAGGTATATCACATCACGCGTGCATAGATTGTATCGGCCAACTGGGTGTAACTTATCGACAGTTTGTGCTGCATCGGTTAGGTCCGACCTACTAAGCTGCCCCGATAAGTTATTCTGCTAGGTCGATATTTTCTATGCAAGCGTCTTATCGGAATGTATAGCCGATAAGTTATCTCGTTTTATATCACAATCGCATTAGATTTATCGGCTTGTCGAGGTCCTGTTATTGTTACCAGTCTGTGCTGCAACGGTTGGGTCCGATCTACTAGATTGATGATAATAACTTTACTCTTAGTAAGCCGATGGTTTTATGCGATGTTTTATCGGAGTGCTTAGCCGATAAGTTATCTCTTAAACACAGCCGATTATATTGCTCGTTATGCATTTTTTTTGCCTGCATTATTGTTACGATCGGCTAAGGCCCAGCCGATTAGTTCACTATGCCGATTCGAGCACGAGCACAAATAGGTTCCCGGGCACGGGCTCAGGTAAGTTCCCGGGCACGATCAGCAGGCGAGGACCTGGGCGCGAGCATGATCGGCAGGCGAGGACCCGAACGCGAGCATGAGAAAGGGCTCGGGTACTGACGCGAGCAGCACCATCGCGGCGAAATCAGTAATTTTAATCATAATCGGCTGGAGTTTATTTAATCTACTTATTTATGCATCCTGCCTATTTGCTTTATAAGTTTACAGCCGATTTCTGGGCATCTCTTCAATGATCGGCTAGCTTAATATTTATTTATTATTATTAACATTTATTCGTGCCATCATCGGCTTCCAGTCGATGTATAAGTGCTACAGTTTATATCGGCCATCGGCCGATGAGACGAGTCCAGATCGGCTTACAGCCGATTGGCTCATGAATCTGACATTTCTTTCCTTGTCAATTGCAGGGTCAAATTGACTGGCACGCCTACGAACCTCAAGAATTTAGGACCTGCACTGGAGTGAAGCAAATCTCCCAGGCCTTCGCGTGTCACCAAGACGCCGAGCGGCCCCGGCGGTTTTTTCGGCGTCAACACCGCGTCCCTGGGACCGAAGCGGACCTCCACGCCCTACGTCAGAGTAGGGGCGAGGCGCTGAGGCACTTTCTGCAGCGCTTCAGCCAGGTGCGCAACACCATCCCTCACATCGCCCCTCACGCGGTTATCCACGCGTTTCGCTCGGGCGTGCGCGACCAGCGCATGCTCGAGAAGTTGGGCACCCGCGACGTCCAAACTACGGCCGAACTGTTCAGTCTTGCCGACCTCTGCGCCCGCAAGGAGGAGGCCCGGGCGTGGAACAAGCCGCGCCCTGAGGCCCCCGGCCAAGGCCCTGGAGAAGACGGCGAGTCCTCACGTTCCGCATCCCGCCGGAACAGGGGGAAGCGCCAAAAGGGCGCGGAGGCCGCCGAGAACTTCATCTTGGCGGCCACGGGTGATCCCCGGGGTGACGCCGCCCGCCGAGACGACAACGGCGCCAAGCGGCAGAAGGCCGCGCGCGCTCCACCACCACCGGCTGTGGGCCGGAAGTGGTGTTCCGTCCACGAGACGGACCGCCACGACCTCACGGAGTGTCGCGCCGTCCAGAACTTGGACGAGCACACCAAGAAGTTCCAGCAGGAGCGGCAGCAAGCCAAGCCCGCTCCCGATTCGGAGCAGCCTCTCGAGTTCCAAGAACCCGAGAATGTCCTCGCCACCCTCGACGGCGGGGCACACGCTCACTCCTCGCGCCGTGGCTTCAAGGCCATGAAGCGCGAGCTATTAGCCGTGACCCCGGGGCCAGCGGCGTCCCGGAGGCTGAAGTGGTCGGACACTCCGATCACCTTCGGCCCCACAGACCATCCGGCCCGGGTACCTGGGGAGGGGCAGCTCGCCCTGGCGGTCTCCCCCACTATATGCAACATCAAGGTGGGCCGCGTCCTCGTCGACGGGGCGCCGCCCTCAACATCCTTTCCCCCGAGGTCTTCGAGAAGATCAAGGCCGGGACGAATCTTGCGCCCTCGTTGCCCATTGTTGGGATTACAAAGGGCCTCACTTGGCCTCTCGGCCAGGTCTCGTTGCCCGTTACCTTTGGTGACCGTGGCAACTTCCGCACCGAGCGCATCGTCTTTGACGTCGCCGAGTGCAACCTCCCGTACAACGCGGTCCTCGGGCGCCCCGCGTTGGTGAAGTTCATGGCGGTTACGCACTACGCGTACCTAACCATGAAGCTTCCCGGTCCCTCGGGCCCGATTACAGTCCTCGGGGACGTGAAGGCGGCCCTCTTGTGCGCCGAGCAGCGCGGCCGACATCGCCCCAGCCGCTCCCGACACCGCGGACGGCGTGGGGTCCTCGCTGCTCCGTGCCCCCAAGCCGCGCATCGTCGCCACCGACGCGGAGCTGGTCAAGGAGGTCGCCCTCGGCGATGACCCGTCACGGACCGTCAAGATTGGCGGTTCGCTTGCCGGCAAATAGGAAAGCGCGCTCGTCGCCTTCCTCCGGGCAAACTCCGACGTCTTCGCTTGGCAACCGTCGGACATGCCCGGGGTCCCTAGGGAGGTGATTGAGCACCGCTTGGCCGTCCGCCCGGGCTCGCGCCCCGTTCGGCAGAAGGTACGACGACAGGCCCCGAAGCGCCAAGCCTTCGTCCGCGAGGAGATCGACAAACTTCTCGCTGCCGGCTTCATCCGCGAAGTCGTCCACTCGGAGTGGCTGGCCAACCCAGTCGTCGTCCCTAAATCCAACGGAAAGCTGCGAATGTGCATAGACTACACCGACCTCAACAAGGCTTGCCCCAAAGATCCATTCCCTCTGCCGCGCATAGACCAGATAGTCGACTCCACCGCCGGGTGCGACCTCTTGTGTTTTCTTGACGCTTATGCAGGTTACCATCAGATCCGCATGGCAGAGGAGGATGAGGAAAAAACCTCTTTCATTACCCCCCCAGGGGGCCTTTTGTTATATGCGCATGCCTTTTGGATTGAAAAATGCTTGTTCAACATTCCAGCGTGCTGTCCGTGTAACATTCGAATCGCAGCTAGGTCGCAATATGGAGGCCTACGTCGACGATTTGGTCCTGAAGTCGCGCGACCGCGCCACTCTGCTCCATGACTTGGCCGAGACGTTCAGCAACCTTCGTTGCACGAGGATGAAGCTGAACCCGGACAAGTGCATCTTCGGGGTCACGGCCGGCAAGCTCCTCGGGTTCCTCGTGTCGAGCCGCGGCATTGAGGCGAACCGGAGAAGATAGCGGCAATCGACCGCATTGCGCCCCCCGAACAAAGTTCCGGGAGGCCAGAAGCTGACCGGATGCGTGGCCGCGCTAGGTCGCTTCATCTCCAGGCTCGGGGAGCGCGCCTCCCCCCTGTTTCAAACTTCTCAAGAAAACGGGCAGTTCACCTGACCGGCGAGGCCGAACAAGCCCTTGACGAGCTCAAGAGGTACCTGACTACGCCCCCTGTCCCTCGTGGCACCGGCACCAGAGGGCCCTTGTTGCTCTACATCGCGGCAACCCCACAGGTGGTGAGCGCGGCGCTCGTCGTCGAGCGCCCCTTACCAGACGGGGCGCGAGTACCCGGACCGCATCTCCTTGGCAAGAGCAGGTCTGGGGAAGTCGCCCCGATACATCCCACATCCAAGCCCAGGCCGTCGGATCCCGGCACATATCAAACTACATTTCAGTCCGGGGCCCCCAGGTCCCAGGCACATATTCGAGCCGGGCACAGGTTCCTGGGACCATGTCCCAGAATCCGCTCCTCGAGCCCGACATCACGGAGCCCGAACCAGAGCAGCCTCACCAAGGCGAGTGCGGGCCTAGGAACGTGGTGCCCGGAATAACCTCAACATTATCACAACCAGATGGGGCGCAAGTACCCGGACAGCATCGCCTTGGCGAGAGCAGGTCTGGGGAAGTCGTCCCGACACATCCCATATCCATGCCCGGGCCCCCGGATCCTGGCACATACCACACCGCATTCCAGCCGGGGCCCCTCGGGCCCCGGGTCTACATGTCCTCTCCGGCCACGAGAGCTCGCTCCTTCTGGGGGAGTTGAGCCCGGGCCACCGGCCCCCGTCGGGCTGAGATCGGGGAACACGCAGCAGAGGCCGGTGTACTTTGTCAGCGAGGTACTCCGCGACGCCAAATCACGCTATCCCCAGGCGCAGAAGATGCTCTACGCGGTTCTCATTGCGTCCAGGAAGCTTCGCCACTACTTCCAGGCGCACAAGGTATCGGTGGTCACCTCCTTCCCCCTCGGGCAGATACTGCATAACCGGGAGGGGACGGGTCGCGTTGCCAAGTGGGCGGTCGAGCTCGCCGAGTTCGACCTCCATTTTCAGGCGCGCCATGCCATTAAAAGCCAAGTCCTGGCGGATTTTCTAGGAGAATGGACGCCGGGGCCCAAGCCGGATCCTGTGCTTGACGCCGGACCCCCGGCCCCCGAGCTGGCTCCCGATCTACGCCTTTGCTGGACGATGAACTTTGACGGCTCTTGCGCCAGGCGGGCCTCTCTCCCTAGCGCCGGAGCCGGGTCGTCCTCGTGTCACCACGGGGATGAGTTCCGCTTCGTCGTCCACCTCAACTTCGGAGCCACCAACAACATGGCCGAATACGAGGGCCTTCTCGCCGGCCTCCGAGCCGCGATCGCCCTCGGGTGCGACGGTTGTGCGCCCAAGGCACTCCGAGCTCGTCATCAACCAGGTGTCCAGGGAGTACCAGACTCTGGACCCCAACTAGCCGCGTATGTGGACGAAGTGCGGAGGCTCGAGCGCCGCTTCGACGACCTCAGGCTGCGCTACGTCCCTCGCAGTCGCAACCTCGCCGCGACGAACTCTCAAGGCTGGCTTCCTCGCGGGCGCCGGTTCCCTTGGGGGTGTTCCAGGAAGCCCTCGAAGCCCCTTCGGCGCGCTTCACCCCGGACCTTGGGGACCGCCCCCCGAGCCCGGGTCCGAGCCAGATACACGCTCCCTGCCTCAGGATTCGCTCCTCGTGGCCGCGTCCAGCGCGCCTTCCTGGATGCAGGAAATCCCGGGCCTATCTACTCCGAGCGCATTTCCCCGAAGATGATGCGGAAGCAGAAAGGATCGCTCGCTTGTCCAAGCGCTACGTCATGGTAGAAGGGGACCTCTACCGGCGTGGCGCCAACGGCGTCCTGCTCAAGTGCATCCGCGTGACTCCGGCGTCGAGATCCTCGTCGACATCCACGAAGGGGAATGTGGCAGTCACGCCGCATTTCGATCCCTGGTCGGTAAGGCTTTCCGGCAAGGATTTATTGGCCTACAGCTTTGCAGGACGCGTTCGACCTCGTCCCAGCGCTGCCGCGGCGTGCCAGTTTCACGGCCAAACAGAGCCACCAGCCGGCACAAGCACTCCAGGTGATCCCCTGTCTTGGCCTTCGCGGTCTGGGGGCTCGATATCCTCGGCCCCTTCCCCCGGGCAGTCGGAGGTTATCGGCATCTGTATGTCGCCATCGACAAGTTCACGAAGTGGCCGGAGGCGTTCCCCGTAATCGACATCGACAAGCATTCAGCGCTCAAGTTCATCCGGGGAATCACCAGCCGCTTCGGAATCCCCAACCGCATTATCACCGACAACGGCACGCAGTTTACTAGCGAGCTCTTCGGCGAATACTGCTCCGATGTCGACATCAAGCTCTGCTTCGCCTCCCCTGCCCACCCTGCCAGCAATGGGCAGGCCGAGTGAGTGAACGCCGAGATCCTGCGCGGCCTAAAGACAAGGTCCTACAACGACCTCAAGAAACACGGCGTCAAGTGGATCGACGAGCTCCCAGCGGTCTTGTGGGCGAATCGTACCACACCAAGCCGGGCGACCGGGGAGACCCCGTTCTTCCTGGTGTACGGGGCCGAGGCCGTTCTGCCATCAGAGCTCACCTTCGGCTCCCCCCGGGTGCAGCGCTACAGCGACGACGTCGACCATGACAACATGCAGCTCGACAACCTTGACTTCCTTGAGGAACGGAGACGGCGCGCCTCGCTCCGAGTCGCCCGTTACCAGCAAAGCCTTAAGCGTTATCACTAGCGTAAGGTCCGGGCCCGATCACTCCAGGTCGGGGACCTAGTCCTCCGCCGTGTCCTCACACGTGCCGGAAAGAATAAACTTTCCCCCATGTGGGAAGGCCCCTTCCTGGTGATCGGTGTCTCCCGGCCGGGCTCGGTAAGATTGGGCCAGGAAGATGGGACCCCACTTCCCAATCCCTGGAACATCGAGCACCTTCGCAAGTTTTATCCGTAAACATATCCTGTAAGTCGCGGGGAGCTCGGGCCAGCGTCGGTTTCCTACAAAACTCAACGCTGGCCGGGGGCCCCCATATGTATACACTTTACATAAGCAGCATTATTAATATACTTCCAGGCCCCGTCCTTTTCGTCTTTTTCCGTGTGTTGCGTTCGTGGCAGTCTCACCCCATGGAGGCATAATCGGGCCGCGCCTGTGCAGCGGCCGGATTTTGCGCATTGTCATCAGTCCCCTACCAACGAGCTACCGTATCCCCTCCTGCTAAACCCTAGACGCTGTCCAAGCCCCGGCTTGCGGTGCCCCGCCTGGTTGGCTTGGGGCTCGGTTTTTTCCGGAGGTAGGGGGTGAAATGCTTATGCGTGATCTTTTCCACCGCACGGTCGCGACCACGAGGACGCCTTCGGGAGGTGGTCGATGCCACGATTCGTAGCATGGAGTGGACGAGGGAACGAGCCAAATACTCTCACAATTCATCGTGTGCAGATTAGACCAATTCCCGGCAGGATCAGGCAGCCTCCCGCGAGGGGGGAACGGAGTTCAGACCGTCCCCTTGGGAATCGGACAGTCCGATTGCCTACGGTCGGATCGACCTAACCGTCGCCATAAATCGGACCGTCCACTTGGGAACCAGACCATCCGTTTGCCTACGCTCGGACCGTCCCCTCAACAATCGGACAGTCCGGACTGCCCCGATCGAGACTTAACCACCCCAGGGACCGAATTCCTGGGGCGAGAAGGCTGCGCCGGGCCCCAGAGGGGGGGGGGGAGGCTTAAGCGCTGCGAGCGATCATGGCTGACGGCGCTCGGATTCGGACGACACCCGGAGCTCGGCGTTCCCGGGCCCGGAATACCAAAACGAACAACAACAAATATTGAGCCTTCAGGGCACGAAGGCCCGAACAACACAATAAGCAAAGGTACGAAAATATAAACATGATTATATACGTATACAAATATCTCTCTTTGTACAAGACAGGCAAAATCGGAGCGCAAGCACGAGCGAGGCCCGGAGATGTCGTCGCACGGGGGGAGGTCACCGGTGTACTTCAGACCGGACCCGGGCGGCGTCAGAAGGGGGCGCACGGGGGCGTGGAGGGCCCCCGGGCCCCGAAGGCGGCCGCGGATGGTGTCAAAATGAAATCGACGCCTCCTCGGACTTCTCGTCAGGCATCGGCTCTACAAGGTGCTCGCCGCGGTCGAGGAACCCTGCTGCGGGGCAGCGGCTCGGCCACAGCTTTCTCGCGCGCGGCGACCTCACACCCCCGAGACGTGAGCCTGGCCTCTTGGACCCGGACGCGTTCCTCCCGGGAGAACGTTTCCTATTTTCCGTGCCTCCATCTCGGACGAGGCGCGGGAGGCCTCGTTGGCGGCAGATCCGGTGGCGGCCTACGATCGGACAACGCGCCTCTCTGCTGCCGCGATCTCCTTTAGTGTGGAGAATCCTACTACAACACACATTTCCAACCTTAATGACAGCATACAATAAAAAAGTACCAAGGGTACCATCAGCCTTTAAATACATAGATCACTTGTATACCTATGCCATGCAAAGACGGTTTCCATGCATATTAATGATTCCTTGATAATATGGATTCAGATAAACAGGAAATCTGCATACATATTGCTGATCGCATTATTTGCAAAAATGCAGATCTAGTACTTAACTGATGTGCTTGCAAACTTGTTTCAACAAATAAATA
This sequence comes from Oryza meyeriana var. granulata, assembly GCA_003991445.1. Lineage (NCBI taxonomy): Eukaryota > Viridiplantae > Streptophyta > Magnoliopsida > Poales > Poaceae > Oryza > Oryza meyeriana. Next base: position 46,366 of record RYFJ01002493.1, read on the forward strand.
CTAGCAATCATTTCGATTTGCTTGCAAGCTTGTTTCAACAAATAAAGACTAGCAATCATTTCATGAACTAAATGCTAATGCAAAGACTGTCAGACTGAATAACATGCTCCCTGAAACATGAAATAAATGCTTGCAAGAAGTGTCTTCCTTACATGCTCTTCAACGACAGCATGAACAGCAGCATCAGGAAGAATTGGCCTCCCAATGACTGTTTGAGCTTGTGAGCCAAGCATGAGAACTCGATTCAAAATTAACTACACTAGGTAACCATGCCAACAACATCAGCAAAACTTTCGATAGAATTGGAAAATATAAGAAGCAAGTAGAGACCACTGGGGTTGGCACTAATGGAAGTGTATTATGATATGAAAATAAGGTGTAGTGACAGAACTAACATTAATGCAACTAAAACAAGTATCCGCTCATTAAGGTTCCACTTAACCCTACACAACAGTTCATGTTTCTAACACGTCCACATACTCTGCAGCTTAAATTGGAATGTTTCTTAATATGAAAGTTCAAAGCTCTCATCATAATGAAACAAAATCCACTAATCAAAAGAGCTAACAGTGGGATCATTGTACAAGATTAGATCATGCATTGCATACAATTCTACATCTTAACATGTCAAGTGCCTCTATGATCCAGAACTCGAAGTTTCACAACAATAGGTATCATTTATCACCATCACCATATGGGCAAAGACGATAAACCTCTGCACTGAATCATGATCTCATAACCTCAACTATACCGTATCAATTATAAGTTGCAGCTTGCTAGACATCAAGTTATCTAACGCGTCCTTAACCAAAATAAAAGTAAACAGTTGCGTTCAAAGTGCACAATTACCTTATCATTCACATCGCAAAACTTCAACCTCTCTGTGAAGATTGAATCGCCATTGCTCACCTTAAACTGATGCGAACCAATCTGCAGGAAGAAGCAACCGTATCCAATCACCCACTAGATCCACGCCCAAACGCAAAACGAAAGCTTGGGACCAGATGGAGCTGACCTGGACGACGGCGAAGACGGGCTCGTAGGGCTTGAAGGGCTTCTCGTCGGCCCCGAGAGGGCCCACCACCTTATACCCTATCTCCGCCGCCTCCGCCACCTTCTCCTCCTCCATCTTCCCGCTGGGAGGCTTCGCCGCCACCGCCTCCTCCTCCCCCCACTCGTCCTCGCTCCCCTCTTCGTCGCAGTGATCGTCATCGTCCCCCTCCTCCTCGTCACCGGAGGATCGGGACGCGAAGTGGCAGCGCGAGGGGAAGAGCCGGGGGGAGGCGAGGATGCGGGGGCTGTGCGGCGCGAGGGGCTGGGACAAGGACGTTAGGGTTCGTGCCGCGATAGAGGCCGGCGCCAGGGGCTGAGGACTGTGAGCGATGAGGCGGTGCGAGAGGAGGCGGAGGAGGCATCGCCGCGTCGCCATGGCTGCGGCGGCGGCGAAGGGAGGTGAAGGGGAGGAAGGGGTAGAAATGGAAATATTCGCTGAAGCAGCGGTTTTGACGAGGGTTTAAGGAGAGGAGGCGTGGAGAGTCACACTGCCAGTGGGCCCTCTTCATTACGTATCGGGAAGAAACATCAAATCTTCGCGTTCTAGTGGTGAAGCGTAATACGTCGGAACATAACGTGTACTCTCCAGGGTTCACGATATATCGTTGGGAATTTCGACCCCATCGAGATGTCAAAACCTAAGAAATTTCAACCAATTTTGATCGAATTTACAATTTCAAAATTAAATTTCTCAAAAGCCATTGGAATTACCCCTCGAGATCGACTTTCAGACCGGTTCAAAATTTTACGATTTTGGATCCGTTTTTGTCAAGATTGTAAACCCTCAAATCCTCGATTTGCGGCATCCGTTGCCTCCTTTCCGTACTTTTTGTTTCGATAGAAGAATCTTTCATCAGCATACAAGACTGTAAAAATTGTAGAAATTGTACGATCCATATGAAACAAACCGTACAGAGTATCGTCTAAAAAAACTATTCAGCCTATCATCATATAGTAGTTGTTTTCAGGGAAAAATAAAAATACTGTAGTATTTATTTTCAGGGAAAAATAAAGGAGAATATATCCTATAGATTTAAGCTTTTCGTACGCACACCGTATATCAAATAACAAATATCACAAAAATTTCTAGAAAAAATTGTACATGTACTTTCAATAGTATTACACCTTCAAATTCATTATATTTTAGTTGTAAAAAAAATCTAACAGTTTTAAGAGTATAAATTTGAATTTGAAGATAAGACTTTATATATAGGTATAGTATTATTGGAAGTACATGTATAATTTTTTTTAGAATTTTTATGATATTTGTTAGTTGTTGTGCACGGGAAATCTTGTGTGTATTGGATTCGTTCCCAAAATAAAGAGCATTTTGTATTGGTCCTTAAAAGTGAAATTCATTCTCTATTTGTGTAACAGCCTGCCCTCCAGAACCGCGTAGCCCAGCTCATATGACGGACAGGCCCACTTACACATAGCACCCCACTTACACTTTCGTCCTCGCTTCGTGTAAAAGGGTTAACCCGGAAGTACTATGGTTGGAGGGACAAGGCCTTATAAGTTGGTTTAACTCTTGCTCAACTAGCAAGGTGGTACTAATCATGTGCACACGCACTCATGGCACATAGGCCCAAATCCAAATTGGGCCAGGATGTCACAATTTGTCACTGTTTCTTGTAACATTATCTATGATTAAGACATTAGATAGTAAGTTTTTCAAAATAAAACATTGATAGTAAGTTTCAAGTTCAAACTAGAATCTAACTGAGAAACTGAAGCGGGTCGTATAGATGATGATCAGCAGCATTTCTTCTTTCCAATCTCAACAAGCATGGCCATTTGAGTGGCATCCGCCTCGGTACGATCCTTCCTCAGCGTGGAGTGCACCATCCACGCATGGTCCGGCCTCCTCTCTGGCCTCACCACCACCGAGCCGGGCACCTCGGCGTCGCGCCGCGTCACCAGCCCATCGCTCCTGTCGCCGTAGCGCAGCCTCAGGCGAAGCGTGCTGATGGCCATGGCTGCCGACGCCATTGTATGAAATGGACAAGGCATCAATAAACAATGTCATTGTATGAACAATTCATAAAGGATTGATCTTGATTAGGTAACACAGAGACCAGGATAATGAGGACCTTGATGAGTTTGCATATGATGAGTTCCACGATCTTCCTTGTCGCCTTGTCAGCAAGCTGGCCTTCCTGAAGGATGTCGGAAGGTACCGGGGTGCCACCATATGGGCTCTGAACCAATGCCAGTCCGGCAACCTTGCCCTTGAGTTCAGACCGGTACAATGAAAGCGCCACAGCCGCATCAACTCCACCCTTGCTATGTCCCAGGAGCAACACCTGTTTACCAGAACCCCAGTAGAGCTCTTCAATGTATAGTTTCAGTTCCCGCGCATTTTTCTCCACTGATGCCTGAGTGAAGTGAAAGGTGATACAGGGACAAACAGATAGGAACACAAAAATCTAGTGCTTGACAAACATGAGAAAAGCCTTGCATGCACCCTTGTTGAGCTCAGTTACCTCACTATGAATCCTTGCAATATGGCAAGTAAGCCCCATCTTCGAAAAGATTCTTTTAGTATTGACAAAGTAGAGTGGACTGTGATTACTAAAAGGTCCGGCATAAGGGCAGATCAATCTTAAGCTAGTCATTTTAAGATTATGTGCAAAATGATAAAGATGCCTTACCAGGGATCAATAAGTAAACCAGTGTGCTAGGCAGATAATGCATACCATTTCTGAAACATTAACCCTCTTTTAGTATCATTGGTCTTTGCGTGAACTGATAATAATTGAAAGTTGGACCTCCATATCACCATATGGACTAATACCAGGAACAAATCTGTTACTTTCGCAACTAAATCTAAATGGATAGCTACATATAAAATTAAGAGTAAATTATGTGTACTTAGCTAGTTGTTACAAATGGGAGTAGTTTCTACTTCTACACAAAGGATCTGTCATATTCCTCTCGAAATGAATTTGCTGTTACTTTAAATAGGCATAACTGCATAAGCAAAAAAAATCACCTGACGCTACGCAAAAGCTCCTTGAAACGGTTTGTACCATCAACTGAACAAGGCAGTGTTTTTGTTCTTTGTAACCATCCTATATCTTTAGATGATCCCTGTACTGTTGTCCAGAAACGATGTAAGAACCTGCGAGCATACAACAGTTTTTTAGCACCTGGTTAAAATAAGCGGAAATCACTACATGGAGTCGACCTCTGGGATGGCAAAGTTTCCTCAGCTGGTCAAGAACAGAGGCAACACATAAAAGTTGGAAATTTGATGGCAGCAACTAACCTGGCTAGTTTAGCATGAGACTCGCTTGCAAAAGCACTGCACACTTTTCACAAATGGAATGCCAACTGTTGTCCCAATCTAAAGCCATGCAAAAAAAGGGGAAACCTAGCATATGATCTGACAGAACAAATAGTTGCAAAGTGAATATAACTAATTATTTATAGTATTAACATTATGGTTAGGGAAATTAGAAAAACTAAACCTTTGACAAATACTGGACAAGCCTTTTCGGACAACAATAGCTTCAGATAGTCCCTTTGGGGGCTGGTCTTCTGTAGAATTACTAATGGGCAGCAAAGAAGCCTCTCCATGAATGTACCTTTCGGTGGTAGGCAATGATCTTTCATACCAAGGAGAATTGGAATTCATGATGTTCTGGGATCCAGTCGATGTACCCAAACACATGTTCTGGCATGAAAAAGAAAATCAACATGTAAAAGATATAGTCCGGACCATCCTCACCCTGTTTGGATGGTCCGTACTGTACAAATTGTTGCCATTTCACATTATATAGTCCGGACCATCCTCACCATGTTTGGACGGTCCGTAGTCCGGACCATCCTCACCATGTTCGGACGGTTCGCACTGTACAAATTGCCACTTCATATTATATAGTCCGGACCATCCTCAAGTTGTTCGGATGGTCCGCACTGTACAAATTGTTGCCATTTCACATTATATAGTCCGGACCATCCACACCCTGTTTGGACGCTCTGTACTGTACAAATTTTTGCCATTTCACATTATATAGTCCGGAGCATCCTCACCCTGTTCGGACGGTCTGAACTGTACAAATTGCCATTTCACAATATCTAGTCCGAACCATCCTCAAGATGTTTGCACGCTCCGCACTGTACAAATTGTTGCCATTTCACATTATATAGTCCGGACCATCTACACCATGTTCGGACGGTCCGTACTGTACAAATTGTTGCCATTTCACGTTATATAGTCCGGACCATCTACACCTTGTTCGGACGGTCCGGACTGTACAAATTGCCATTTCACGTTATGTAGTCCGGACCATCCTCAAGCTGTTAGGACGGTCCGCACTGTACAAATTGTTGCCATTTCACATTATATAGTCTAGACCATCTACACCTTGTTCGGACGGTCCGGACTGTACAAATTGCCATTTCACGTTATGTAGTCCGAACCATCCTCAAGCTGTTAGGACGGTCCGCACTGTACAAATTGTTGCCATTTCACATTATATAGTACGGACCATCCTCACCATGTTCGGACGGTCCGAACTGTACAAATTGCCATTTCACATTATATAGTCCGGACCATCCTCAAGTTGTTAGGACAGTCCGCACTGTACAAATTGTTGCCATTTCACATTATATAGTCCGGACCATCCTCACCATTTTCGGACGGTCCGTAATGTTCAAATTGTTGCCATTTCACATTATATAGTCCGGACCATCCTCACCTTGTTTGGACGGTCCGAACCGTACAAATTGCCATTTCACATTGTATAGTCCGGACATCCTCAAGCTGTTCGGACGGTCCGCACTGTACAAATTGTTGCTATTTCACATTATACAGTCCGGACCATCCTCACCCTGTTCGGACGGTCTGTACTGTACAAATTGTTGCCATTTCACATTATATAGTCCGGACCATCCTCACCCTGTTCGGATGGTCCGTACTGTACAAATTGTTGCCATTTCACATTATATAGTTCGGACCATCCTCACCTTGTTCAGATGGTCCGAACCGTACAAATTGCCATTTCACATTGTATAGTCCGGACCATCCTCAAGCTGTTCGGACGGTCCGCACTGTACAAATTGTTGCTATTTCACATTATACAGTCCAGACCATCCTCACCCTGTTCGGACGGTCTGTACTGTACAAATTGTTGCCATTTCACATTATATAGTCCGGACCATCCTCACCCTGTTCGGATGGTCCGTACTGTACAAATTGTTGCCATTTCACATTATATAGTCCGTACTATCTGTCACGCCCAGAATTTCCATCCAAAATTCTGGAGTTTTATTGTATGTAAACCCTCGTCCAGGAATCAACCGAGGCACACATGACAAAATTGATAATCAAAGTAATTGTTTACACAGCGTACGCATTTATTATAGAGGTGAATGGTACCTCTCAATTAATAAAGTTCTAACAGCGGATAAATAAACAACAGCGTGACGATTCCCACTCCACGCACTTGACCGGGCTCCCTCTTAGTCCTCCAGGTAATCCTCTTCACTGTAGTCCTCCTCTGAATGATTGTTGATTGCAAGGTGAGCATATGACATACTCCGCAAGACACACAGCAAATATGCAAGTGCACGGAATAACAAAGGATGGCATAATATGGCTCAAGTTTGCGTAAAAGCAAGTAATAAAACATTTGAGAGAGTAATAAAACATTAGTTAAGTAGCAGTATTAATCAACACTATACCGCTCACCAAAACGGTATAGGCCCAACCACTCCAACCTGGAGCTACACATGTTCCATTGTTCAAACATCCAATTTTAGATAATGTGGGACTAATCACAGAAAACATTGCTAGGCTTGCCCTTAACCGTGGGCACGGCTATTCGAACAGTTCTTACTCTGGCCAGAGGTGTACCAATTTACCCACAAGACACCACTCCCTAGCACATCACTGTGCCCCTTAATACCACCACGGTATCTCGGACAGAAGTCGTGACAGGATTATTCATGTAACTCGCCCAATAGGAGAGCCTCTCGCCGAACCTCCGGTCTCCGGTAGGGGTGATCAATGCCCTCCCCGCAAGACGGCTCGACGCCCAAATGCATGGACTTATTGTCACTGCCATGTGTGGACTTATACCAGCCACAAACACGCCCTGGTGCTCCTATTGAACTCGTCACACTTCAACCTCCTGCTAGCCATACTAGCTTGTGGTTAGCACGAATAATGCTTCGCAACAAGTAGTCCGCGAACCGGTCCTTAACTGTCATGAGCACCACTAGCAACAACACCAACCCTGGTGCTCACAACCACCTTTTAGTCAAGTTTTAGTGGACCATTAAGTTGTCTCGCACGACCATATCGCACAGATTTATCATTTCATGTGACTGAGTGATAGTATAGAAATTAATGTGACATCCCAGAAGTTATGCTATTATTTGCTAAGCATGGCTTAGCAGAGTCCTAAAGTTATTCTAGCTAACCAGTAAATAAAGGTAGCTAGTCAAGATTATCCCATAGGTACAAGGTCAAGTAATCAATTCAAAAGGGCCATAACAACGGTTAGGGTTTTCCTGTCCCGATGACATTCCAAAATAAATGCAACGTTGAAGGAAAACATAGCTTTAATCATAGGATCAATATGTTCAATGAGAAAGAGGAATCCATGTGACGTGCCTTGTAGCTCCCCACAGTCTTCGACACCTGCTTCGACAAACTGCGTCACTTCCTGAACGTCAGTAGCTATAGGCAAATAACAAAACAGCAAAAACAGTACATCAACACACATGAACAGTACAATATTATACTTTTAATAGATAGCTCATGATTTTTAGAGAAATTAGAGACTTGAACGACCTCAAACCGAGTTCGTATGAATTAGTTATGATTTTTAGAAGTTTTAACCATTTCAGCCTATTTTAAAGAATTAACCGATTTATTGCGTCATTAATTGAATTATTTTTATTCTGGAAAAGGGGTTTACGACGCCATAGGAGGGAGGAGGCTCTCGGCTGACCAGTGGGGCCCACTGGCGGCGAGAGGAAGAGGCTGGTCCAAGGTGAACTGAGTCCACCGCGGTCCACGGGACAGATCTGACGGCTAGGGCTCTAGGGTTTGGATCGGACGGGTGGGATCTAACCGATAAGATCCGATGGCTCACATCGATCCCAAAAGGATCAGCCTACGGCGGCGAGATGGCGCCGAGTTGGCGCCCACATCGGCGACCACGGCGATGGCCACAGCGACGGCGGCGGCGCTAAACCCGATGTTCGACGGCTAACGGCGGCACGGCGACGCACGGGGAGAGCGGGAAAGTGTAAAGGGGGTCGAGGCGATCGTTACCGAGGGTGAAACGGCGAAGGACGACGATGGAGACGGCCGGTGGCGAGCTCGAGGCGGTGGAGGGCTTCGGGTCTTCGTCGACGGTGGCGTTCCGGCGGTTCCCGAGGGCTGGGAAGCGGTGGCCTGGCTTCAGCGGCGTCCGGCGAACCTAACCGAGGAGGCGGCGGGCTTCAACAGCAGCTGAGGCGACGGCGGCGCGCAACCGAAACTCGGCGGCGGCGACGGAGCAAGCGCACGGCGCGGGCAGGCGGCTAGGGTTGGCTAGAGCTCGATCCAAGGGCGAAAACTAGCCTAGGGGTTCCGGGGTCGCTATTTAAGGCGAAGAGAAGAGGACTCCGGCTAGGATGCGGCGGTTTTTGCGGCGGCGACGAGAGAGAGAGAGGACCGACTAGGGAAACAGCGGGGCTCCGCTCCACGCGTGATTGTACTCCGGTTTTCTTGGGGATTTGGTAGAGGCGGATAAGGGCTCGGTTTCCCCTCAACGGATTTGGAGAGAACTGGTCCGAGGCGAACGGATTTGCCGAGATCCGCGTCGGCAGTGCTCGGGTGCTACAGTGCCTTCGGGCACCAGGAAGACGACGATGACCCCGACAGGCGGGTCCCACCTGTCGGCGACTGCGGCGGCATGGCGCGGGCACGGGCACGGGCGAGAGGGCGGGGGCGCGGGCACTGGAGAGGGCTGCGCACAGCAACGGGCCGACAATTGGCCCAGCGACAACGAAAGGGGTTTTAAAACCTTTTCTTTTATTTTACTGCTGTGAGCTTATTAATTTTGCCCAAAATGTTTCCCCTAATCAATTAATTCCCAGAAAATTCCAGAAATTAAATAATTAGGCAAAGAATTTTATAAAATTATTTTCCAGCCCATTTTACTTCAGACTTTTCCCTGATTTTATTCTTTTCACTCATTGAGACTTTTAATTCAATTTCTAAAAATTCCTTTTTTGCACAATATTTTATACAGGGAAAATTTCAGGGTGTTACACCATCCTCACCATGTTTGGACGGTCCGTACTATACAAATTGTTGCCATTTCACATTATATAGTCCGGACCATCCTCACCCTGTTCGGACGGTCCGCACTGTACAAATTGTTGCCATTTCACATTATATAGTCTGGACCATCTACACCATGTTTGGACGGTCCATACTATACAAATTGTTGCCATTTCACATTATATAGTCCGGACCATCCACACCGTGTTCGGACGGTCCGTACTGTACAAATTTTTCCCATTTCAATTATATAGTCCGGACCATCCTCACCTTGTTCGGACGGTCCGAACTGTACAAATTGCCATTTCACATTATCTAGTCCGGACCATCCTCAAGATATTCGGACGGTCCGCACTGTACAAATTGTTGCCATTTCACATTATATAGTCCGGACCATCCTCACCATGTTCGGACGGTCCGTACTATACAAATTGTTGCCATTTCACGTTATATAGTCCGGACCATCCTCACCTTGTTCGGACGGTCCGGACCGTACAAATTGCCATTTCACGTTATATAGTCCGGACCATCCTCAAGTTGTTAGGACGGTCCGCACTGTACAAATTGTTGCCATTTCAATTATATAGTCCAGACCATCCTCACGCTGTTCGGACAGTCCGAACTGTACAAATTGCCATTTCACATTATATAGTCCGGACCATCCTCAAGATGTTAGGACGGTCCGCACTGTACAAAATGTTGCCATTTCACATTATATAGCCCGGACCATCCTCACCCTTTTCGGACGGTCCGTAATGTACAAATTGTTGCCATTTCACATTATATAGTCCGGACCATCCTCACCTCGTTCGGACGGTCCGAACCATACAAATTGCCATTTCACATTGTATAGTCCGGGCCATCCTCAAACTGTTCGGACGGTCCGCACTGTACAAATTGTTGCCATTCCACGTTATATAGTCCGGACCAGGACGCGGGGGCTGTGCGACACAAGGGGCTGGGACAAGGACGTTAGGGTTCGTGCCGCGATAGAGGCCGGCGCCAGGGGCTGCGGACTATGAGCGATGAGGCGGCGCGAGAGGATACGGAGGCGGCATCGCCGCGTCGCCATGGCTGCGGCGGCGGCGGAGGGAGGTGAAGGGGAGGAAGGGGTAGAAATGGAAATATTCTCTGAAGCAGCGGTTTTGACGAGGGTTTAAGGGGAGGAGGCGCGGAGAGTGACACTGCCAGTCGGCCCTGTTCAATACGTATCGGGAAGAAACATCAAATCTTCGCGTTCTAGTGGTGAAGCGTAATACGTCAGAACATAAAGCGTACTCTCCATGGTTCACGATATATCGTTGGGAATTTCGACCCCATCGAGATGTCAAAACCTAAGAAATTTCAACCAATTTTGATCGAATTTACAATTTCAAAATTAAATTTCTCAAAAGCCATTGCAATACCCCTCGAGATCGACTTTCAGACCGGTTCAAAATTTTACGATTTTGGATCCGTTTTTGTCAAGATTGTAAACCCTCAAATCCTCGATTTACGGCATCCGTTGCCTCCTTTCCGTACTTTTTGTTTCGATAGAAGAATCTTTCGTCAGCATACAAGACTGTAAAAATTGCAGAAATTGTACGATCCATATGAAACAAACCCTATAGTCTATCGTCTAAAAAAACTATTCAGCCTATCATCATATAGTAGTTGTTTTCACAGGAAAAATAAAAATACTGTAGTATTTATTTTCAGGGAAAAATAAAGGAGAATATATCCTACAGATTTAAGCTTTTCGTACGCACACCGTATATCAAATAACAAATATCACAAAATTTTCTAGAAAAATTTGTACATGTACTTTCAATAGTATTACACCTTCAAATTCATTATATTTTAGTTGTAAAAAAAATCTAACAGTTTTAAGTGTATAAATTTGAATTTGAAGATAGGACTTTATATATAGGTATAGTATTATTGGAAGTGCATGTATAATTTTTTTTTAGAATTTTTATGATATTTGTTAGTTGTTGTGCACGGGAAAACTTGTGTGTATAGGATTCGTTCCCAAAATAAAGAGCATTTTGTATTGGTCCTTAAAAGTGAAATTCATTCTCTATTTGTCACTGTTTCTTGTAACATTATCTATGATTAAGACATTAGATAGTAAGTTTTTCAAAACAAAACATTGATAGTAAGTGTGACGACCCGGTGCGCCATTACCGAAATGGCGTCCCTAGTCCATGGATTATTATTCGCTAGAGACGCGCTTTAGTCAATAATAATCCACATCAGAGATAGCAGCAGAATTATAGCTAGAAGATACCACTGTCATTACAGTACTATGCCCCGCAGGGCTGGAATCTTACACAGGGTCCTACATGTCTTCACATTCGTAGCACTTGGACATTATACCTACTTCCACACCCCAGGTTTATTGACATAGCTACGGGACTGCTACCTGGCATACATCTACTCATCCCATCCTCTATAATACACATTATAGTCATAGGCATCGTCCCCGGGATGTTCAGCACACCAAGCAGCATAGTACTGGTCCTCCAAACCCTCATTGGTTCCATTGATTTGCCCCGATGAATAGTCCTCTATATAGTTAGTTAATAACAAGGGTGAGTACTAGGTACTCAGCAAGCATCAGTAACAGAATGCAAGGCATGTTTATCAAATCATCATCTCTCAAATATAATTTTTCCTAAAATATGGTTCTTGTGAGAAAAGTCCAAGTTTAATTATTTTTTATATAAATCTACTAATCACTTGCATAAAGAGGAGGAATCCCTTTAGGTACCTCTCGCCCGTGCCACGCCCGAGCCCGTGCCCTGGGTGCCCGTGTGCCCGTGCCCGGGTGCCCTTGGCCGACTACACGCCAGCCTGCCCTCTTACCTTCTAAAACACTGGACAATACTTAGATTACAGGGTACTTTCTCTTATTTCCGTACGTTACACTCCTTCATCCGGCGCTAATATATGCGCATCAATGCACTTCATCGGCATTGTCTTGGGTTTTTCATCGCCCAAGCTATTACTACATCCCCTATACAGAGTGTAACAACTTGATAAGATACTAAACTCTGCTCGCCTTGCGACGAGGGTATGGTAGATATGGATTCTTACACGACACACTAATACAAGTGAGAATGATTTTAGTCCTTACGTTATAACCATATGTAGAGGGTCCCGCCACCATTCAAATCCCATCCATGGGCACCCTCTACCCTCCTAATATATATGGGAAAATCAGTTGCTCCCTCAACTGATCTCTCCAGTATATATATATTACCTTCCATCTCTATGACTTACTTATTTGAAAATTCAATTGATGCAAGGTGACAGTAATATAAAACAAAATATTGTTTACGCAAAATAATTCAAATCACTATGTTCAAAAGTTAGCTTGCCTGGAATCTCGTAGTTGAGATCGAAACTAGCTGGCGCTCCCAACTGACCCGTCTCCGCCTCTAATTCCTTTCCTACATTCCCACCATATACTGTGAGGTTTAATTAAATTTTTATTAATATGAAGACAAACAATCCACAAATAAAATGTGCCCGCCTCTCTGTAGAATTTTTATTATGCCAACTTGCACTTACATAGCTAATAATGGCAAGGATTACCTAAACTATATTTGGGGCTATAGAGCATTGGGTTATTTGTGTAATTTACTAGTGTGCATCAACTAATTAACCTCTCTACTGTTCTCCTTCCTTATCCCATCGGACAGGCACAAGGCAGCTAGCATTTCTCTTCTTCTTCCTCCATTTGTTACAGCTATGGCTCTCTTTCTCCTCTCCCACACTCTAATCCAAAAGCTGTTGCCCCACTGCAGCTGGCGACCTTGGTGCTTGGCACCACCAAGGCTAGCCCTAAGGTAAATGCTACAAATTTTTCCCTTTCTAGTCTCCTCCTTCCAATGCCTCTATTAATACATTCCCCTTCTTTTCTAGCAAGATTTGCATGAAGGCACTAAGGGACTGCTTCCAAGTGCTTGCTTGCTTTATGTGTGATTTACTAAGGGATGGCTATGTGTTAACGCCAAAATTTGGTAAGGACCTGTATCATATTCGGTCAAGAGGACGGTTGCAGTCGGATAATGGAAATTGATCCAAGAAGCAGACCGAGTCTGAGAAGGAGCCGTGAAGACCGCGCGTGGCAGTTAATTACTATAGTTATTAGGAAAAGGTTTATTTCTTTTAGGAAACCTGATCTCGTGTCCGGTCAGGTCTCGTTAGTGTTTTCTGTTATAGATAGGAAATCATATATCGTGTCCTATAAGGACTCATGTAACTCGGGGTATATATACGTATGCCCGGGGACCTTGTAATCAATCACAACGATCAATAAAAATTCGGCGCATCGCCACCCCTTCGACGGGATCCTGCTTCTCGAGCCGGGCTGCATCGGTTAGGTCCGAACTCCTGCGAGAGGGTAAGTCTCGTCACACCGACTACCAATCGGCTAGGACTTCCTCGGTTAGGTCCGATATTCTAGTCGGTTTATGGTAGTCGGCTTACCACGATATATTTACTTTATCTATGGCTGCATCAGTTTAGTTTGATCTCATAGATTGACTAGATATATCACATCACGTGTGCACAGATTGTATCGACTTATTGGGAGCGATTTATCATCAGTTCGTGCTGCATCGGTTAGGTCCGACCTACTGAACTGCTAGTGATAAGTCGATCCTGCTGAGCCGATGCGTTGTGTGCAGGCGCTTTATCGGAGTGTATAGCCGATAAGTTATTTTCATCACGATCGCATTATATCTATCGACTCATTGAGGCATTGTTATTATTGTCGGTCTGTGCTGCAACGGTTAGGTCCGATCTACTAGACTGACGATAATAGCTTTACTCTTAATAAGCCGATGGTGTTGTGCGATGGTGTTATCGGAGTGCCTAGCCGATAAGTTACCTGTTAAAGCTGACTACATTTATTCATTTGTTTTATCCTGTGTTCGCTTTATTAAGCAGTCGGCTAGCTTATCAATTATTTATCATTTACGTTATTGCATATTTTATTATTTGTTCTTGCCTGTATTATTGTCACAATCGGCTAAGGGATAGCCGATGGGTTCATTCTGCCGATCCAAGTACAAGTACAAGCAGGTTCCCGGGCATGACCCCAGGTAAGGGCCCGGGCATGAGCCCGGGTAAGGACCAGTGCATGGGCCCGGATAGAGGACGAAGATCTTGGGAGCCGATATGAGCAAGGGCCCGGGTGCAGGCATACCTTCATAATAATACCAGTAACACTAGATCATGATCAGCTAGGATCTGTTTGATTTATTCATGCATTACACTTGCTTATTTTATCTAGCTTATAGCCGGTTTTCGAATATCTTTTCGATGATCGGCTAGCATGATATTTGTTTATTATTACATTATTGTCCTTGCCATCATCGGTCTTAAGCCGATGTATAAGTGCTACAGTGTACATCGGCCATCGGCTGATGAAACGAGTCTAGATCGGCTTCCAGCCGATTGGCTCATTGATCTAACATTTTCCTCCTTGTCAATTACAGGGTCAAATTGACTGGCACGCCTACGAACCTCAAACTTTAGGACCTGCACTGGAGCTAAGCAAATCTCCCAGGCCTTCGCGTGTCACCCAGACGCCGAACCAGGACCCGGCGATTTTCGGCGTCAACACGCTTTTGGCACGCCCGGTGGGACACGAGGTTTTAAGCCAGAATTCCAACAAACATTGTTTCAATCAAGATTTCAACATGGCTGGAAAAGAAGTCCAGATGGACAACGTAATTCCGGTCACCATGGAAGATCTAACTGAAGAACAAAAACAGCAAGTTGAGCAGACCATGACAAATTTCCAGAAGCTGTTGTTTAGAATCCTTCAGTATGACAAGACAAGGGCCGATTCAGAAGTCTCAGTTTCCAAAACCAGTACTGGTAGGAGACTCGAGCCGCATACAAACCACTGAGAGTCCACCAATCAAGCCTTTACAGGAGATGGTCAACGAGGCTGTGCACCACGCACTCATCAATCAGTCAGGGTCTTAGTAAATACATTGGCACAACCTTATCAAGAAGACTGTTGGTGTTCGATTGCCCAAGAGCCAAACTCGGGGTCCTGTTTTCTCCCACCGAAGATAGAAGCCAGGCCAAGTTAATTACAACATTAGCAGAGATGTACCAGAACACTTGTTCGCACAAAACCAGGCCGGGGGGCAACAGGATATCCCTCCTGGATATCACCGATCTATTTATTATGGGGGATATCAGCAGAACTATCCGGGAGGAGGAGCCGATCCAGGTACTTACCAGAGGGAGTATCACAGACAGAATCGGCAACCAACCCCGCCGATGCAGTATCAGCAATATCAACAGGAGAATGCAAGAGAGGAAGATTTGTCGGCACGGGTTGAGGAAATAGTAAGGAGCAGTTCGGATCAAGCCCAAGGAGCAGCGTTCATGTATCGGCACCCATATCCTGAGTGGTTTGACAGGGTTCCGTTGCCACACCGATACAGGGGTCCCGGATTTCTCTAAGTTTTCAGGGGCAGGACAACACATCTACAGTAGAACATGTCAGCCGATTTCTGGCGCCAGTGTGGGGAAGCATCGCTGAAGAGGCCCTAAGGGTTAGGTTTTTTCCCTTATCATTATCTGGATCGGCTTTTACATGGTTCTCCTCGTTACCGCCGAATTCTGTTCGGGGGTGGGCCGATCTGGAGAAACAGTTTCACAAATATTTCTTCGCTGGGATTCACAGCTGAGACTGTCAGATTTAACAATCGGTTAAGCAGCGACCAGATGAAACAGTACCGGAATACATTCCAGCGATTTCGGGATATCAGAAGCCGGTGTTATAGTTTAAACCTGAGCGATGGGCATCTGGCCGATTTAGCTTTTTCAGGGACTCTTGGCGCCAATCAGAGAAAGGTTTTCGTCTCAAGAGTTCGAATCCTTTGTCGCACCTAGTACAGAAGGTATCGGCTCATGAAAGCCGGTTTCAAGAGGCGAAAAAGGACAAGTACCAAAGGAGAGTTGCTCGGGTTCAGGTATATTCAACGGATTTCAGATGATGAGGAGTCCGACGCTGAGGTTGGATTGGCGGGAGTGGGCAAGAACAAGAAGTCGGTATCATGCCCGTGGGTCAAAGATATTGGGCAAAGAGGAACGATATGATTTCGATGTGAGTAAAAGCCGATAAGATCTTTGATTTGTTGTTGCAGGAAAAGCAAATACAATTGCCGCCAAAACCACGTGATTCCATCAGCCGAAGAACTAAAAAGAAAAAGTATTGCAAATGGCACAACGCCGATATCCGCACCATACTAACGAGTGTAAGGTTTTCGGCAACAAATTCAGCTGGCTGTTGAGCAAGGACGAATTAAGTTTGAAGATAAAAAGCCAATGAAGATAGATGGGCACCCTTCCCCGTAAATATGGTCTATGCGGGTCATCGTCCAGAACTCAAGCCGATGAAGGAAACGTCAGAGTAAATCAAGGATTACTTCATTAGGTATGATAGAGAAGTACTCAAGGTACGATGAACAGGGGGATGGACCGGAACAATATAATCCGCATTGGAACTGCCCGTTTTTTCGTTTCTGCTGGGATCAAGGGATGAGATTGCCATCAGCTGAAAATTGCCCCGAGTGCAGCGGTACAGGGAATCGCATGATCGCAGCAGGAGTGTGCGCGGGATCGGTCGCCTGGGAAAAAGAACATCGGTTCATAGCCGATTGGGGGCCGATCCATGAAGAGTTCTTGAAGAAGATGAAGAGGAAGCGCATGGGAAACAAGTCCAGAATCCTCAGTGGTGTCCTAGCGGCATATTTCACGAAGAATCAGAAGAGAAGGGCACAACCGGCTACGACACCGAGAACAGCAAAAGGCACAGTGCCAGGATCAAGAGGGAGGTTGATCATCGTCCCAAAAGGGACTAGGCAAGTTTGGCAAGTGAAGAAGAAGGACGATGAGGACGTATCAGCACCGGTAAATATGTGTTCTTTTTGCCTCGGGAGTATAAAGCGCTGTCATCAGATGAAGAAGGAGATGAGGAGGTTTTCGCTCAACTAATGCTGCAATCTGATCAAGCTATATTTGATAAACCTGAGAAGTCAGAGCATCGGGTATAAAGCCGTAACATCAAGGATACGTAAATGGGAAGCCGATGACAAAAGATGTTGGTTGATGAGGAGCCGCGGTTAATCTCATGGGCCTCATGCTACGTTCCGGAAATTGGGGGAAGACTACGAAGACCTGATTAAGACAAATATGCGTGCTAAAAAAGACTTCGGTGGGAATTCACATCTGAAGCGAAAGGCGTATTAAACGTGGAGCTGACAAGGGAGTAAGACATTACCCAACCACGTTTTTGTAATTGACGGAAAGGGGTCATATAGTTTGCTCCTCGGCAGGGACTGGATTCACGCGAACTGTTGCGTGCCTTCGACAATGCATCAATGTCTAATACAGTGCAGGGAGATCAAGTCGAGGTGGTGCAAGCAGATCGGTCGACCAATATTGCCATGACCGATCTACCAGTCTGGGAAAGCCGATGGTGTTGACTGCTTATCCGGAAGAGTTTGGGAAGGAGATTACCTCAAGGTTACTCAGTCAGGGGATACAGCCGATCCAGCAAGTCGGCTCTGAATTGTTACTCTGATGGGCTCCATTGAAAGACTTCGAGGGGCAAATTGGGGGCAAGGATTTACGTCGGCTGATGATTTGGAAGAGATTGATATAGGACCAGGAGATAGACCAAGGCCGACGTATATAAGCAAAAAATTAAGTCCTGAGCTACGAGAAGAAATTGATAGCATTGTTGAAGGGTATCGGGATTGCTTTCGCCTGGGAATACCATGAGATGCCAGGGAGGGTTAAGCCGATCAATTGTTGAACATCGGCTACCTATTAAACCAGGGTATCGGCCATTCAAGCAGGCTCCAAGGAGATTCAAGGCAGAATTATATGAACCGATCAAGGCGGAGATCACAAGGTTGTACGATGCCAAGTTCATAAGGCCATGCCGATATGCTGAGTGGGTTTCTAATATCGTCCCCGGTTAGAGAAGAAAAATGGAAAATGAGGATATGTATTGATTTCCGGGATCTAATAAAGCTACCCCCAAGGATGAGTACCCGATGCCGATAGCGGATTTGTTGGTGGATGCAGCGTCAGGCCACAAGATTATCAGTTTCATGGATGCAATGCAGGATACAATCAGATTTTCATGGCCGAAGAGGATATACACAAGACTGCGTTCCGATGTCCTGGAGCTATCGGTTTAGTCATGAGTGGGTAGTAATGACTTTTGGATTGAAAAGTGCCGGTGCACCTATCAAAGAGCAATGAATTATATATTTCATGATCTCATCGGTTTGTTGGTGGAAATTTTACAGTGATTGATGTGGGTGGTTAAATCTAAAACGTGGGGAAGCCAATAGCCGATTTACGAGGATGCTGGAGAGGGCAAGAGATACGGACTAAGAATGAATCCCAATAAGTGTGCTTTCGGTGTATCGGCTGGGCAATTTCTGGTTTTATGGTTCATGAGCGAGGAATTTGAAGTTAGTCAGCGAAGCTATCAGAGCCATTAAGGACCACAGAGCCACCAAGCGATAAGACGGAGTTGCAATCGGGTTGATCGGCAAAAGATTTAATTTGTGAGGGAGGTTCATATCAAATTTATCAGGTGGAAAATTGAGTCTTTCACGCCGTTATTGAAGTTGAAAGCCGATCAAGAATTTGTGTGGGGGCAGCGCAGCAGAGGGGCGTTTGACGAGATCAAGAATTATCTTAGTTCCCCGCTGTTTTGATTCCACCGCAGGAAGGAGTGCCGTTCAGATTATACTTGTCGAGGCCCGATGAGAAGTCCATCGGTTCTGTTTTGATCCAAGAATTTTGAAGGTAAGAGCGAGTTGTGTTCTATCTAAGTAGGAGACTTTTGGATGCTGAGACGAGATATCCAGCGGTGGAGAAGTTATGCTTGTGTTTATATTTCTCGTGTACTAAGTTGAGGCAGCATTACATCCTATCGGCTGAATGTACAGTAGTTTGCCAGGCCGATGTGGTCAAAATATATGTTGTCGGCTCCAGTCTTGAAAGGGCGAGTTGGCAAGTGGGGTTTTTGCCTTGACAGAGTTTGACTTGAGGTACGAATCGGCTAAAGCAATCAAGGGACAAAGCAGTGGCCGATTTTATTGTCCAGCACAGGGGGTCTCACGAGACTATGTGGAGCCGATCCCGTGCGGTCTTGTTTTTTTGATGGATCGGTTTGCAGGGCATGATCTGGTATCGGTTGGTTATTGTGTGCCTCGGGGGCAAGTTTGAGTTTGCTTTTACAATTAAGCCTTATCGGACTAACAAATCAGGCGGAGTACGAGGCGGGTGCTGAAAGGACTTTCAACTATTAAAGGAGATCGGGGCCGATATTATAGAGATTATTGGTGATTCTTTGTTGGTGATCAAACAGTTATCTGAGAATATGAGTGCAGGATGATGTTTTGAGATCATATTATGAAGAGTGTGGTGGATTTGTTGAAGGGTTTCAAGATGGTGTCAATGAATCATATTCCCAGAGAGCAGAATTTGGAAGCCAATGATCTTGCACAAATTGCTTTAGGGGATATCGGTTTGAATAGGCAGGTTGAGGTGGAGATAGCCGATATTGATGTCCAGAACAAGGCCGATGACTGGAGACAGGAGATAATTGATTACTTACGAAACCCGTCGCAGTCTGTTTCCAGGAAGATTCGGTATAAAGCCACTAAATATTGTGCTACTTGATAGGAGTTATATTATCGGACGTTTGAGGGAGTTCTGCTTAGATGCCTGGATTTGGAAGAAGCCAAAGTGGTTATGTGTGAAGTACACGAAGGCATCTGTGGAACTCATCAATCGGCTCATAAGATGAAATGGTTTGTTGAGGAAAAGAGTAGGGTATTTTGCCGACAAGTGCTGGAAATTGCTTTAGGTATTAAAAGGTGTCAAGATTGTCAGAAGTTTGGAAAATGTACAGCGGGCACCGGCATCGGTCTATGAATCCTATCATCAAACCGTGGCCGTTCAGAGATGAGGGAATTGAAAATATGATCGGCCAGATTTTTCCTCATCAAGTAAGGACATAAGTTTATATTGGCAGGCAACAGATTATTTCACCAAGTGTAGAGCAATTCCTTTGAAGAAAGGTCAACGTCAAAAAGCGATTGAAAATTTATCAAGGAGCATATCATTTATCGAGTTTGGATTCCTCAGACGATAAACTACTATCAGGGGTCTATTTTTGTGTCTGATGAGTTTCAACAGTAGCTGCCTAGTATGGAATCAAGCTATTAAATCATCGCCTTATTATGCTACAAGGCCAATGGGCAAGCAGAAGCTTCTAACAAGAGTTTGATCAAGTTGATTAAGCGGAAAATGCCATGAGCACCACGGCGATGGCATTCTACATTAGCCGATTCACTATGGGCCCTCATCGGATGGCATGCCACGGTCTACTACGGGTACCGCCGATCAGTGGTATATGGACAGGTGAGGCGTTTTGCCGTGGGAGAAACTAACATCGGCTCTAGAAGACTTTCTTTGCAGAATCAATTGACGGCCGATGAATTATAGTAACTTGATGGCAGATGAACTTGAAGATTTAGAGCTCAGAATCGGTTGAGAGCCGCTAGAAAGAATCAGGAGAATAAAGCTAGGCAGCTCGGCATTACAACCAAAAGTGGTGAATAAGTCGTTTGCGAGGGGGACCTGGTGGAAGTTGATCTTTGCGATTGAGGGTGTTTTGCCGATCGGGTCCAGAGATAATAAGTTCGGAAAATGGTCGCCTAATTGGGAAGGGCCTTATCGGATTAATCGCTGTGTGCCGTGGAACGCATATATATATAGAAGATCTTGACGGGAACGGAGTTTGCTAAAAAGCGCTTAATGGAAATATCTCAAGAAATACTACCCTAGCGGTTGGATCAATTCTTGTAAATCGGTTAAGGTACAGGCCGATTTCTAAACAATTAGGAAAGCCTATGTTTTTGTACGTCGCTAAAGACAGCCGATATCAATGATATCGCCTTTAAGATCAAAACAAGCGGAAAAGTATCAGGACTGAGAGAGATGGGTAGTAGAGCCGATCTGGTTATAGGACAGCAGAAGGGTGATCGGCATGTCCAGAAAATCGGACAGTTACGGAAGGTTTAAGATTTACAGAATTTTTGGATCACTTCATTGCGTGGCAGGCGATATCTGGTCAATCTCAATTGATAGCACGGAGTATCTTTGTCGGTTGCCTGGGAGTTCTTCAGGTTTCTTGCGCCGAATGAATGACTTGACGCACTGTCGCGGCAACCTTAGCCTTTGGTCTTGGAGTGATCTCTCTCTT
>RYFJ01002494.1:0-41162 GCA_003991445.1 Oryza meyeriana var. granulata
TCTTCCGACACTTTTCCATGTCAAGCCCCAGCCTTTTCCAAGCAGAATATCGTGTGATTGGGGGCTGGTCATCAACTTAAGGATTGATGGGAAGAAGACGTATATCGATTTGCCCTTGACATCCTTCTCTGAAGGGCTGCACAAGGAGTGGTACTGCCCGATCTAACTCCTTCCTTGCCCCCGTTTACTGATATGCCGCCGCGGTTGCCAAGCTGGTCCTACGACCAAACCTTTGAAGAACTGGCCAGGGCACAATATATTCGCTGGACGAAAGATTGATTGACCTCGAAGAGGGCCGGCTGACGGGGCCCTAGGTGGCCCCACGTCGTTTCCCTGACGGGCGCATCCACCTCTAAGTTGAGAAGCGCTTCTCGGCTGGGCCTTCAAAGTTAACCACGATGCGCCGACCGTGTGGAGCAGCGAGACGGCGGACAAGGCAGTGACGATTACCTTTGTTGGTACTTCTCCGAAGGGGTCGTGCCACCGAAGATGATAACCGCCGAGTTGCTGCCTATACTTCATCGGCCGCGACCAAGTTAACCTTCATACTTCTTTCTGGGGTGAACGCCTGTGAACGTGATTGTTGCAACCATTGAGTTGATGTATCTGTCAACTTGCTTTTGATAGTGCATAGAGGGAATTTGATTGAAACTCTCGTCCATTGTTTGCCGGTCGCGATCGAGGAGAGGAACGAGGAGTCCCTCTGATGCCCGAACCGACTCCAAGAGAGCGGGAAGAAGCCATTTGTATATCGGGGCGAGGGGGCCATACAGCGCGGCCGTGAGTGGCAGCTTGAAGATAAAGGAACACGCTCCACAACGCGCCACGCCAGTCGACGCTCCCACGGCTGATAGCAGCCTTGGGTCGCGTTGTCGTAACTCAACAACCAGCGCCGCTAAGGGGCCAACCAGAGCAGAGGCCATTGGGGCGGAGGACCCGAACTCCATTACCAGATCCGAGGCCGACTCAGGCTGAATATGCCTCTCCATCGATTCGACACGCCGGGGCGCATGCCGATGCTACGCTTCGCCGAGGGCGGGCAGCTGGCAGGCAAGCTGAAAGTTCTCCAAAGGTGCCGCTACTCGGGCCTTCTTATTGTTGTATGTTAAAATACGTTCCTGATTCTGCCTTCGTTGTGCAGGAAGGGCGCGATATCGACTCAAAAGGCTTGACCCATCTGCTCACTTGAATGAGATCCGCCCCAGACGAGCCAGCGGCAGCGAAACACACTGTTGAGCCGGCGGCCAGCCCGGTCGCTGAACCGGGTGGCTCCGAGTACAGGCCCTACCGCCACTCGACCGAGATGTTCTGTTGAAACTGAGGGCCCAGCCCCCGAGGCACCGTACGTCGCGGGGAAGCGGGGGACAGAACCCCCAAGCGGTCCCCGATTTGTAGGGAAGGCACAGTGCCGGAGGCCAGGACGCCCGTCGCCAGTCATGGTCTATCGTCATCGCATCGTCGCCGTTGCCGCCGCCGCCCGGGATCCACATTTGCCTCGGGATCGAAGCCTCCCCACGTTATGCCCCGACCTTACACTTGGACACTCCGACGGCGCACTATGACAAAGCTTCAGGCTCGATTGAATCTCGCAAGGAGAGAGACGCGACGAGCTGCTTCGTGCCGCCATCAACGGGTCCCAAGGGTCGCGCTATGATTCTGAAGTGAAGCTCCAGCACTTCTTGTTTGATGTTTGAACTCTGTCGTCGGGTTTTGTTCCTTCGTTCCGAGCAGTAAGCTCGTCGGACCGCAACGAGGCGATGACGGAGATCCTGGTCGAGATGGCTCCCACCTCACGGAATTGCAACAACTCCGGGCATTGAAGGCCGAGATGTGAGGCGCGTCACACGGAGGAGGAAGGCCTGGCTGAAGAGCGGTGCTGATCAGCTCAGGGCAGAGACATGGGCCTTAGCCGAGAAGATCAGAGGTAAAATCCTCGAGCATATCTTCCCGACTGGACCAAGTTGATGTATTCATCCAGCTACGTCGATCCCGACTGCTCGGTGGTGTCATGACTGCACGATTGAGCTCTTTGCTAATCTGTGATGCAGACCTCGAAGAGGAGTTAAAGACCGAGCGGAGAGGGAGTCGCGCAGCTGAAGGAGGCCGAAGAGCCAAGGCCGAGCTGAAAGGGTCAAGGCCGACTGACAAAGGCCAACACCGAGCTTGGCCGGGAGAAGTCCGAGTTGGAGAAGGCCGTCATCAAGCTCGATAAGGAGAAGGCGAACTGGAGAAGACCTGGCCGGGTGGGAGGCCGACTACGAAAGTAGTTCTCAACCCAACTGTGATCTCAGCCAATACATTAGTCACCCTGTGTAGCCGAACTGACAAGCTTACTCGCCGGCCGACCTGGGCAGCATGAGAGCCAACGTCCAAGCCCAGTACCGGTTCTACACGGAGGAGATAAGGTCAATCAGGGAGTCACGGAGGCCCTCATCGGGTCCGTGAAAGGGCTCCTTGACCTTTGTAGATCCCGCCAGTGGGGACCACTGTAGCAGAATTCCTCAAATAATGGGGCGTCTCGAGGAGCGCCGAGTGCCCTGAAAAGATACTCAGACGAGCGGGTTGCCGCCGGCGTGGCCCAGACCCTAGCAATGACCAAGTCCATCTACCCGAGGGCGGATATTGAGGCCATCGGGGAGGGATTTTCCGAGGAGACGACGCCCGAGGAAGCGCTGGAGCTGATCTCACAGGCGAAGCTGACTGCTGAAGCGGATTACCGAGACCTGGGTCTGTAAAGGCAATACATTTTGTAGTCGGTGTATATATATGCTTTCATATACGATCATGCGTAAATATATGTGTCGTGCCGCCAAACTTATTATTCGGTTGTCATTAGCTTTGCCCGACCATGTAGCATGCACCGAGTTAATTCGATAGAACTTGATAAAAACGTTCGGAGTAAGATGCTATACTCGGGCGAAACGCATCGGTCGTGGCAAGGCTTCATAACCGGGGTGAAAAAGCTTGTATGTTATTGACAGAACACATATATACATGCAGCCCCGACTCACTACTCGATTGAACAAGCGGCGTTAGTGAGTCAGGAAAAACTGTACACATGGAAAATGTAAAACTCAGGTATAGAAAGGACGTAGCTGTCTATATTCCATGAAGTTGGTGATGAGGACGCCGTCTTTGGTCTTCAGTCGGTAGCGCCTGGCCACGTGACCTCGGCTATAATGAACGGCCCTTCCCAGATGGGGGATAGTTTGTGCCTGTCCTTGGTGGTTTGTATCTTCCTTAGAACGAGATCCCCGAACCAAAAGGCGCGGCCACGGACATTGCGATTGTGGTAGCGACGCAGGCCTTGAAGATACCTTGCCGACTAGATTGTTGCGGCGTCTCTTGCTTCTTCCAGCTGATCTAATTCGATCAGTCGGGTGCTGTTGGAGTCGTCTTCGGAGTAAGCCCGGACTCGCAGAGCCGAACTGTATCTCTGTCGTAGCATGGCCTCAGTACCGTAGACCAGGAAAGAAAGGGGATTGCCCTGTTGCCGACTAACCGTGGTTCTGAGAGACCAGAGAACGGATGGTAGTTCTTGTACCCACCGACCCGCATATGGTTGTAGTCGTCGTATATCCTGGCCTTGATGCCTTGTAAGACCATGCCGTTGGCTCGTTCAACCTGCCCGTTGCTCCGCGGTGTGCCACAGATGCATAGCAGATCTTGATGCCGAAGTCGTCGCAGAAATCTTGAATAGGCCCGCCGCGAACTGAGTGCCGTTGTCGGTTATGATGCGGTTGGGGACCCCAAACCGGTATAGTATACTCAGGATGAAGTCCTTTGCTCGTGCCGCTGTGATTGTTGCGACGGGTTTAGCCTCAATCCACTTGGTGAATTTATCCACTGCGACGAATAAATGCGTGAACCCTCCTGGCGCTTTCTTGAATGGCCCGACCATGTCGAGCCCCCATACTGCGAATGGCCAGGAGATAGGGATAGTCTGGAGTTCCTGGGCGGGGAGATTTGTCTGTCTTGCGAAGAACTGGCAACCCTCGCACTTGCGAACGATGTCTTTGGCGTCTGTGACTGCTGTGGGCCAGAAGAATCCCTGCCGGTAAGCCTTTCCGACTAACGTCCTGGATGCAGCGTGGTTGCCACATATGCCCGAGTGGATTGAATGCAGGATCTGCTTGCCTTCCTTGGTGGTGACACAGCGCATGAGGACACCGGATGCACTCCTTCGGTACAGGTCTTCTCCGACTAGCAGGAAGCTTTTGCTTCGACGCTTGATCTGCTCGGCTTGACCGTGATCTTCTGGGAGTTCATCGTCCAGGAGGAATTTGAGAACAGGACCCCTCCAGTCTTGACATATGTGCAGCACTTCGTCGGTGGTCGGGGTGGGCTCGCCTCCCGACTGCTCTTGTGCCGGTTTCTTCTTGACTGATGGCTCCATAAGTTGCTCGACAAAGATTCCAGTTGGCACCGCTTCTCGCTTGGATCCCATGTTTGCCAGCTCATCTGCCGCGTCGTTGTATTGACGCAGGACGTGTGTGATTTCCAGCCCGTCGAACTTGTTTTCCAACTTGCGGACCTCCTGACAGTATGCCGCCATTGTGTCGTCGAGACAGGTCCAGTCTTTCATGACTTGGTTGACCACGAGTTGGGAGTCTCCGCGCACAACCAGTCGACGTATGCCGAGTGATATGGCGATGCGGAGCCCGTGAACAAGAGCCTCGTACTCGGCGACGTTGTGGGAAGCCGGGAAGTGGATTTGTAGTACGTACTTCAACTTTTCGCCAGTGGGGATGTCAGTATGACTCCAGCCCCGGCACCGCCGATCCGTAGGGAACCGTCGAAGTACATTGTCCAGTACTCTAGCTTTGGTTGTTGGTGTTGGGAGTTGAACTTCTGTCCACTCGCCACGAAGTCGGCTAGAGCTTGAGATTTGATAGCTGTCCGTGGCTGAAAGGTGATGTCAAACGCCATCAGCTCGAGTGCCCATTTAGCGATCCGGCCGGTGGCCTCGCGATTATGAAGGACATCCCCGAGTGGAAACGCTGTGACCACCGTGACTTGATGTGCTTGAAAGTAGTGCACCAGCTTTCGGACTGTGATGAGTAGGCCGTATAGCAGCTTCTGGACCTGCGGGTATCTTGTTTTGGAGTCGGCAAGGACCTCGCTGACAAAATAGATTGGCCGTTGTATTTTCTGAAGATGACCCTGTTCGGATCGCTCCACTACCAGCACCGTGCTGACTACCTGTGTTGTTGCCGCCAGATAAAGCATTAGTGGTTCCTGGGCAGGGGTGACGCCAGCACGGGGGGTGATGTGAGGAATTCTTTGAAGTCTTCGAAGGCTCGCTGGGCTTCCGGGGTCCACTGAAAGGTGTCCGCCTTTTTGAGGAGCTTGAAGAAGGGCATGCCCCGTTCGCCCAGTCGGGAGATAAACCGACTGAGTGCCGCCATGCAGCGTGTCAGCTTCTGGACGTCTTTAAGGTTGGTCGGGGGCGCCATGTTCCTGATGGCGTTGACTTTCTCCGGGTTAGCCTCGATGCCGCGGTGCGAGACGATGAAGCCGAGTAACTTCCCAGACGGCACCCCGAAGGCGCACTTGTCTGGGTTCAACTTCATCTTGAATCTTCGAAGGTTTTGGAAGGTTTCTTCCAAGTCGGCAATGAGGTCTTTTCTGGACTTGGACTTGATCACCACGTCGTCGACGTAGGCTTCCACGTTGCGCCTGATCTGGGTGTGCAGACACCGCTGAATAGCCCTTTGGTAGGTTGCGCCTGCGTTTTTCAGACCGAACGACATTGTGATATAGCAATACGCTCCAAACGGCGTGATGAAAGATGTTTTTAAACAGTCTTGTTCCCTCAAGCTAATTTGATGATATCCCGAGTAACAGTCGAGAAAACTGAGTAGGTCGCACCCCGCCGTGGAGTCAACCACCTGATCTATCCTGGGAAGACCAAATGGGTCCTTGGGGCACGCTTTGTTGAGGTCGGTGTAGTCGACGCACATGCGCCATTTACCATTTTTCTTCCGGACCAGGATTGGGTTGACCAGCCAGTCCGGGTGGTAGACTTCCTTGATGAAGCCGGCTGCGAGGAGCTTGGTGATTTCCTCCCGGATAGCATCCTTGCGGTCTTGAGCGAAGCGCCGCAGCCGTTGCTTGACCGGCTTGGCGTCTGGCTTTACGTGTAGGGCGTGCTCGATCACCTCCCTTGGTATGCCCGGCATGTCGGACGGTTTCCACGCGAAGATATCCTTGTTGGCTTGGAGGAAGGTGACGAGCGCGTCTTCCTATTTGGGGTCGAGTCCGGTCCCGACTAAGGCAGTCTTAGAGGGGTCGGAAGGGTCCAGGGGGATCTTCTTCGTGTCAGAATCCGCTGAAATTCCCGACTTCGCTGCTTTTTTCGCCGGAACTGGGTCTTGATCGACTTCGGATGTGATGGCTTGCCGGATGCTGTCGCGCCCGACTGCCACTTCTTGTATTTGAGCCAGCTCGCAGCTCTCCTTGTCGCAGGTGAAGGCTTGCTTAGCGTCGCTGCGGAGGGAGAGGACTCCTG
Source organism: Oryza meyeriana var. granulata (assembly GCA_003991445.1). Lineage (NCBI taxonomy): Eukaryota > Viridiplantae > Streptophyta > Magnoliopsida > Poales > Poaceae > Oryza > Oryza meyeriana. The sequence continues at coordinate 6,512 of RYFJ01002494.1, forward strand.
CTGGCCCGGGCATCTTCAGCACCATGTACGTGTAGTGCGGTATCGCCATGAATTTGGCGAGGGCCGGTCGTCCGAGTATCGCGTGATACGCGGTCTCGAAGTCGGCGACCTCGAAGGAGATGTTTTCTGTACGGAAGTTGTCCCGAGTGCCGAAGGTTACCGGCAAGGTTATCTGCCCGAGTGGGGTTGATGACAGGCCGGGTATTATCCCATGGAAGGGCGCGGTGCTCGGCCGTAGTTCTGAACGAGGTATTCTCATCTCGTCCAAAGTCTTGGCGAACAGGATGTTGAGCGCACTGCCTCCGTCGATGAGGGTTTTCTTCAGCCTGATGTTTCTGACGACCGGGTCCAGGACGAGTGGGTATCGTCCCGGGTGGGAAACCCGATCTGGGTGATCTGCGCGGTTGAAGGTGATGGCCATCTCTGACCAGCGCAGGTATTGGGGGGTATCCGTCGTGGAGACCGCGTTAATGTCCCGCGCTGATAGCTTCTGCTTGCGCTTGGATTCGTACGCAAGTGGCCCCCCGAAGATGTGGTTGAGTTCGGCTTGGGGGTCCTGGAAATCATCAGCCGGACCCGAGTCTGGCTTGTCCTTGTCCTTGTCGGCGCCAGACGATGAAGCTTGCTCGGAGGCGAACTTCTTGAGCATGTGGCAGTCTTTGGCCGCGTGCCGGCCCTTGGGGTGAAAGGGGCAAGGCCCGCTCATGACTTTCTGATAGTCGTTGTTCCGCTGGGGCCGCGACCGACTGCGCTCCATGTTGGCCACCTCGTTGTCCGACTTCCGCTTGCGGCTGCCAGGCTTGTTCTGAGATGGCTCGTTGTCGGCTTTCGCCTTGTTGTCTCTTTGTCGGGGCTCCTTCTTCTCGTCAAAGGCCTCAGTGACGGCTTCAGCCGAGTCGGCGTATTTGTTGGCCATGTCGAAGAGAGTCCGGACAGTGGATGGTGGCTTCCGAGTGAACTTCACGATGAGCGGGGCGTCTTTTACTCCCTTGCGGAAGGGGGCGATGACGACCTCGTCTTTGATACTTGGAATTTGATTGCGCTTCTCGGAAAACCTTTTGATGAATTCACGCAGAGACTCGTTCTTCTTCTGATGCAGTTGGTAAAGGTCATGCTCGGAAGCCGGTCTCTCGTAGGTCCCCTGGAAGTTAGCGATGAACCGTTCCCTGAGTTGTCCCCAGGAACCGATCGACCGCCTTGGGAGGCCTGTCAGCCATGTCCTCGCCGAGTCGGCTAATGCGACTGGGAGGTAGTTAGCCATGGCTCTGCTGTCGCCCCCAGCAGCTTGTACTGCTAGGACGTAAACGGTGAGCCAGGACTCTGGGTTGGTCTTGCCGTCGTACTTTTCGATCCCGGTAGGCTTAAAGCCGACTGGCCAGCGGATGTCCTGTAGCTCCCGAGTAAAGGCTGGAATGCCTTCGTGATCGTGAGGGCTTGGACTTCGATCTTGGCGGTGTAGCCGCTCGTGGTGGAGGCCGAAGCGCTCATTTTCGTCTATCAGTCGGCGGCGTTCGTCTTCTTCGCGCTCTTCGCGTCGGGCGTTTATGGTGTGGCGAAGGTCGCGGTGAATTCGTACTCGGAGGTCTTGATTGGGTCGGCGGTCATACTGGCGACGCCGCTGGTTGTCGTAGTTGGTGTTGCCGAGCGTTGTTTGCCGGGACTCTTCGCGTTGCCGACTGGAACCGACTGCCCGACGTCGCGCTGATGCAGATGACTCTGCCGCTGGAGAGCCCGTCCGGTTGGTCGGTATATGAGTGTTGCCTGATTGTTCTTGCTGCTGGCAGGCGGCAGCCGTAATCATCGCCTTGATCTTGGCGATAGTTGGTGTGGCCTGATGATCAGGTCCAAACTAGAGCGTGTCCAGCAGGGTCGCGGCGGCCACCACGTTCTGTTGTGGCGTGACGAAGACGTCGTGGTCGCCGACTTTGGTTTGGAGGATCTGCTACTGGGCGGCTCACCCAGCCTATCGTAGCCCGTCATTGCGAGCTTGGCGGTTGGCCTCCTCTTGTTGTTGTAGTCGGCGTGCTTCCTCTTGCTGCTCCTCTTGCAATTGGCGCACCTCGGAAGGTGGCGTTGAAGCCATGAAGATCTCGCGGGGGAGGAGGAAGCTCGCCAGGGTAGAGTCCGAGTTGATGCTCGAACCGCTATCCGACTTGGTGTCGGACTCCGAGTAGTTTATCGGAGTTAGGACGACTCCGACCTCCCTAGATCCAATCTGAAACGGTGCATGACCGTGTCCAAACTGAATCGCTGGAGGTCGGGTCTGCTGCGCGGGTTGTAGATGCACAGCGTCACCGAATCCGTACGGGAGATTGACGATCTCTCCCCTCTCGGCCTAACCGCGCTGGCTCAAGGCTAGCGCGAGTCGGACGCCGAAGGAGAGAGTTGTCCCGATGTCCGGCGATGTGAGGGACTGTCGTAGTAGATCGTTGAAGGAGATGGCGACGTCCCTGGGGCCGACTGGAGCTACGCCGGCTAGCTCCTTAGCTGGCAAGATCGGATCTGCCCCAGCCAAGGAAAGGTTGCCGAGTTGATCGGCGACGAAATCAAGGCTCCCGAAGGTGATGGTGTCTCCATTGGAGAACCTGTCGCCCTTGACTCCGTTAATGGGATCCATCGAATCTGTTGATGAAGAATTCGCCGGGCCCCTACCTGGCGCGCCAACTGTCGATGCTTTGCACCGGCAATAATACTATGGGGCTACTCGGCGACCTAGAATTCGGTGGATTGCAGAGGAACACGGGAAAATTATACTGGTTCAGGCCCTCGTGGTGAGGTAATACCCTACGTCCAGTTGAGGTGTTATTCCTCTGAGGTGGATTTGTGATCAATGATCTGGTCTGCCCTCATGGGGCACCCTGCCTCCCTTTATATACTAGGGGACAGGGGTACATGGTAAGGATCCCAGTCGGATACGACCAAGGGATTTCCTTATTAGAGATAGAATCCTATCCGACTAAGGCTATGTTTCCTTATTGTACAAGGCACAGCCTGCCGGGTGCTATCTTATCTCTAATTACATGATCTGGCCCATCCTCTATCCGAGTGGCCCATGTGCTGGTAGTGAGGTACCCGGGGCCCATGGCTCCCACACCTTTAGATAGCGCATAACTCGCTCAAGCGTGTGCCAATGATCATCTCCCGGATTAGAGGTAAACCGGCTCAATTTGCTCATAGCAAAGGAGATGTCTAGCCTAGTTGCACTAGCTAGATACATAAGTGAGCCAATTATCTGGGAGTACTCCAGCTGGTTTCTAGTAATTCTTCTGTTTTTGCGAAGCAAAAGACTAGGATCATAAGGAGTTAGAGAAGGCTTGCTATCAATATAGCCAAAGCGGCTCAAGACTTTTTCCACATAATGAGATTGCAGAAATATAATCCCATCATCACCTCTAATTAGCTTAATATTTAAGATAACATCAGCTACTCCCAGATCTTTCATATCAAAGTTTTGAGACAAGAATGATTTAACCTCATTGATCACCTCAAGGTTTGTCCTAAGATTAGTATGTCATCAACATACAAACACAGAATAACTCCCTCACCCCCACCATAGTGATAGTATACACACTTATCTGCCTCGTTGACTGCATAGCCCGCAGAAGTTAGTGTTCTATCAAATTTCTCATGCCACTGCTTAGGAGCTTGTTTCAGACCATACAAAGATTTTAACAACTTTAGCACCTTGCCTTCTTGACCTTCTACTACAAATCCATCAGGCTGCTCCATATAAATTTCCTCATCCAGCTCTCCATTAAGAAAAGCTGTCTTAACGTCCATCTGATGAACAAGAAGACCATGTGAGGCAGCCAAGGAGAGAAGTACGCGAATTGTGGTCAATCTAGCAACAGGTGAGTAAGTGTCAAAGAAATCTTTGCCTTCTTTCTGAGTATAGCCCTTGGCCACAAGCCGAGCCTTATACTTTTCAATAGTACCGTCAGGCCTTAACTTCTTCTTGAACACTCACTTGCAACCTACGGGTTTGCACCCATAGGGTCGCTCGGTCACCTCCCAAATCCCGTTAGCGATAATGGAGTCCATTTCTCTACGAACATCCTCCTTCCAGTAGTCAGCATCAGGGGATGCATAAGTTTCTGAAATTGACTTGGGAGTGTCATCCACAAGGTATATAGTGAAGTCGTCACCAAAGGACTTAGCTATCCTTTGGCTCTTGCTCCTTCTAGGAGCTTCACTGTCATCCTTCTCAGCGAGATGTTCAAGTGTATGTTCAGTTTGTTCTGGTGGTGTGATTAAATTGGGAATTGAATCAGAAGATTGACTCAAAGTGTTATGTGTATCCTTCATTGGGAAAGTTTCCTCAAAAAATGTAGCATCACGAGACTCTAAAATTGTACCCATATTCATGTCAGTTACCTCAGGTTTAACTATTAAAAATCTATAAGCAATGCTATGATGAGCATATCCTAGAAAGACACAGTCCACAGTCTTAGGTCTTAGCTTGCGTTTTTTTATTATTGATACATTGATTTTCGCCAAGCACCCCCATGTACGTAAGTAAGAAAGTGATGGTTTTCTCCTAATCCATACCTCGTATGGTGTTTTATCCATATTTCTGTTAGGAATTCTATTTAATACATGATTCGAGGTCAACAAAGCCTTCCCCCACCATGCCTTAGGTAATCCTGCAGTGTCTAACATGTCATTCACCAAGTCAATCAGCGTACGGTTCTTCCTTTCGGCAATCCCATTAGATTCGGGAGAACAGAGAGGCGTTCGCTCATGTATAATGCCATGTTCCTCACAGAATAAATCAAAAACATTAGAGAAAAACTCTCCACCACGATCTGACCTTAGTCTTTTTATCTTTCTGTCAAGTTGGTTTTTAACTTCTGCCTTATAAATTTTAAAATAGTCTAGGGCCTCATCCTTCGTTTGCAATAAATACACATAATAAAATCTAGTTGCATCATCAATCAAAGTCATGAAATATCGTTTTCCACCCTTCGTCAACACCCCATTCATTTCACAAAGATCTGAATATAGGAGTTCTAGTGGTGTCAAGTTTCTCTCCTCGGCAGCCTTGTGGGGCTTGCGAGGTTATTTTGATTGCACACAACTATGGCACTTAGAACCTTTAACAATGGAAAAACTTGGAATTAAATTCAAACTGGAAAACCAAGACATCAAACCAAAATTAACATGACATAAACGTGAATGCCAGATACTAGCCTCATTATCCACACTGCCACAAATATGGTTCACAGACTTATTGCAAAAATCAGAAAGAGAAAAACGGAACAAGCCTCTGCACTTATAGCTTTTACCAATAAAATATCCATGTTTAGACATGACTACTTTATTAGACTCAAATACCAACTTAAACTCGTCTCTACATAGACGGGAACCACTAACGAGATTCTTGTCGATAGTGGGGACATGCTGCACGTTCTTTAGCTGCACGATCTTTCCCGAAGTAAACTTCAGATCTACCGTACCAACACCATGAACAGAAGCATGCGACCCGTTCCCCATTAAGACGGAGGAATCCCGGCTGACCTGATAAGAGGAAAACAAAGATATGTCAGCACAAACATGAACATTGGCCCCCGTATCAACCCACCAATTAGTAGACTGATTAACTAAGAGAACAGTAGGTGAATTACCATACCCGGTTCCATCTCCAGTATTACCAATGGTCACATTGACAGACTTAGAGGTCTGTCCTGCAGGTGCCTTCATGCCCTTACGTTGTGGACACTTCCTGGCGAGATGACCAGGCAAGCCACACACAAAGCAAGTTCTGACATCTTCCTCCTTGTTATTGTTCCTCTTTTTCTTGAAGTTGGTGTTTTGTTGGGGTTTGACAAATTTTCCTTTATTATTCTTGTTAGCAGTCTTTTGCACCACATTGGCACTAGACTGCCCACCATCGCCTTTTGGCGCAGCGTCTTTTGTCCAAGCTTTCTCCTCAACGTCAAGAGACGCAATTAACCCCCTCAACGGAGTACTTATGTCTCTTGTGTTTGAGTGCAGTACCAAAACTCCTCCATGAAGAAGGTAGTTTTGCAATAATACATGTAGCCACAAATTTGTCGGGAAGGGCACACTTAAGGAGTTCGAGTTCCTTAACAATGGTTTATAGTTCATGAGCCTGTTCGACCATAGAATGGTTGTCAACCATGCTAAAATTGTAAAACTGTTCCATGACATACAAATCGTTGCTAGCATCAGTAGCACCGAATTTAGTATTCAATGCATCCCATAACTCCTTAGCGTCAGTCATATGCATGTACACCTCAACCAGACGATCACCAAGAACGCTAAGAATACATCCCACAAAGAGAGTAGTGGCTTCCTCAAATTCTTTTTACTGTTCAGCAGAGAGAACTCCTTCAGGTTTGCCAGTACTCACCCAGAAGCACTTCATAGTAGTCAGCCACAGAGTGACTCTAATCTGCCATCTCTTAAAGTGCACGCCGGTAAATTTATCCGGCCTCAGTGCATCGGCAAAACCAGCCATCGTAAAACTACAATGCCTATAATAAGGTTTTTGGATTGTTGAAAATATAAGCACATATAGATTTAATTTATTCCATAAATAAATCATGACATTAATAGCATAAGTAAACAGAATCATGTAATCTGATCTAAACATGTATATGACAGCAATTAACATGAATAGATCAAACATAGAAGACATAGTGTACGCGTACCTACAGCCCTGTTGTGGGGGCTGTTGTGGAGTAGACACGGGCACACCCTGTTTTGGAGGAGACACAGGCGCAACACGTACCACACGAATGACACGCGGCACCGAGTAATGACGACGACGCGTAGTGCCCGAACGTGAAGGAAGACGAGCCGTGATGGGCGCACAGTGAGCAGTCGCGCGTAGCACTTCCTAAAAACCTTATTCGCCCTCTCTCAGCGCCGGACGTCGAAGGTGAGGGTTCCGGAGACCTGCTCTCCCAATCCGCCGGTGCACGCCGACGATCGGAACGGAGTAGACGACGAACAACGGCTTAGAACAGAAGAGATGGCAAGCTCTAGACTGTTTTCGCATATATTGCGTGAAGACAGCAGCTTGGTATTTATAGAGATATTAGGACGCGTGATCAGAACGCCCGCATGATCTCTATCTCGTAACTGAACCAGATAGGCTGCGCATATCCTATCCGGACTCTAATTTGCAGCAAAAAAAAACTGTAAAAAGAAACTACATCTGCGCAAGCATGAGAAGCCCGTGGCGTGGCAAGGCGAGCAAGCGCGCGTGTTCCTCCAGTTCTCTCCACTATGCATGTCTCAAGTGGCTAAAAAAGAACTTACCCTTATAAGAAGGTCTCCCTCTCCTAGAACTAGCAAGGTGGTACTAAACTTCTCATGCCACTCCCTATGAGATGAGCTTTTTAGATTTTTCTAGGAATTATTCTCCACATGGGTCTTAGCCCATTTAGCAATTCCAACAGTTCATCCCCAGTAATATGGACACGTCTCAGATAAACACATTTCAAGCTTCTCAAACAGCCAATTTGTAGTGTTTGATGGAAAGCACAAGAGAAGAGCAAAAGTGACTGAAGTGAGCTTGCAACGCGAGATAAAAGTAAACATGGGAAGTTGTAATCTGGATTACGACGTCGAGGAAGCTTCAAACAAAGATCTATAATGCCTGATTTCACACCAATTTGAAGCCAAGAGTCAAGATGTTCGGCCAAGATGATATCGCGGCAAGAGTCAAGATGTTCGGCCAAGTGTCTTCACCCCAATGCCAGAGTGGTTCTGAAAAATGTGGGGAATGCACTCCACAAGTTTCTTTGCTCTTTCATGTTCTGTGCCCTCACGTACATTCAAGCCAAATGCTTCCTGGTTGAGTGAGGTTAGGGAAGCATCTCCAGGACCGCAAAAATCTGCGAGACACAGGCAGCATCTCGTAGTGGCAAAAGAGAATGTATATTGTGGAATGTCCTGCAAAAGAAAAAACGGTTAAAAGGTTTAACATCACTATTTACCGGTAAATCTGACTTTTGGTTGGACTGAGAAGAGAGAGAGAGAGAGAGAGAGATTTTGTTAGCACATGTACTTTGGATAAGGTACAACAGAGAACGAAAGTTTATGGGCTCATAATGCGACTTGTGGATTCCGTATTTCCCTATTGCCATGACCAAACTTATCAATAGCTCTTATTGATTAAATATTTTACAATTCAATGCAGTAAAAGGTGATGTATACTTTAGGAGCTAATTCCTTAAAATTGGCAAACACAAAGCAATGCACCCAACAAGCATCAAGTAAATACTTGTTATTAGTTGACTTGTCAATGAACTTCTAATCAGCAAATATGAGTTCACTGCCAAACTTCAACAGTTACAACAGCGCTAACAGCAAGTCAGCAACAACAATCGAGACTATTTCAGAACCACCATTCCATTTCATACCTCTGGAAATTTATCAAGCTCAAGTACTGGCATACTGCTTTCGGCACCCTGAGAAACAACATATTGCTTGCAGAGTGGACCATTTATTGCAGCTAATGTAACCCTCGGTCCATAATTATCTAAAAAATAATGATGCATTTGAAAAGGTACACAAAGATCAGCAAAGAACTCTACATAAATGAACCAAGTTTTACGCCAAAGATTAAAAAAGTTGGAAGTTCTCTCTTTTTTAAAGGAAAAAGAACATTCTTGGATAAAATTTAAAATTCTAGCATGACCACACAAGCAGCATAGAAACGTAACTCTCAGGTATCGGTATCACAGTAGACATGTACTCCATCCATTTAAAAATATAAGACGTTCTTGTTTTTCATAAAATTAATATTTAAAAATTTTGACTAATAATTAAACTAAAAATATATATATGTTTAATATTATGCATGTAATATCACTAGATTCGTATTTGATAATATTGTCATATGATGTTAATTTTGTAGTTGTTGATGATTTATTATGAAAGAAACTAACGGTCAAAATATAATGTGTTAGGAACCATGTAGAAACTTAATATGACTTATATTTTTAAACAGAGGGAGTAGTATCAATACAGTATCCCACATCATCCAAAAACGTAACAACCGTCAGATCATGCCACTACTATGAAACAGGATATCACAGGAAGCCAAAACACGTTTTCCTAGGCAGCCAGCAGCCCTGCCTATGACTAAAGGCCTATGAAAATACATGCTTTACACAGGAGGGTGGCTGGTCACCTGCGAAGACCACTTATCGCAGGCGGCCTTGTAAGCCGGCCGCCTGCGATAATAGGTTTTCACAGGCGGCCATCTTACAAGGGCCGCCTACGATAATAGGTCCTCACTGCTTACACTAGCCACCTGTGATGATATTTGTGCGAATTTTAAATTTTCCCTCCAAAATGTGACTACCTATGATGATATTTTTACCGCCTATATACATAATGGTTGAGGATTATATTGAGCACATAATTGGTAATCGATTTGATTCCATACGTGCAAATGGAGGAAGAGGTGATGCAATGGAGAGGAAGAGAGGAGCAGCAGAAGCGGGAGGTGTCGCGGGGGAGGCTGGGGGGTTTGTCGGGCGACCGTCATGCATCGTCGATTCCGTGATCGTTATAAATTTAAAAGAGAAGATATTTACATTGTTATATGTACATATGATGAATGAAATATTTACAACACTACACAGAATTTATATCACAGTTTTTGTCTAGTCAATTAGATTTGAATATTTGGGGTCTATGGTGAGAACACCTCTTTGTCAAAGAAACGCACTCATGTTGGATGAAGTAGCACATGTCCCGTTGTATATTTTCAATAGATTTATCATCCATCGTTCGGTTTGATCTTGGAATTCTAGGCAGATGCATCAAAAACACGACAAAAAGGCGTTACCAAAAATGTTACATACAAATAATTGTAACGACATATATAGTTAATTAACTTACATCCTCAAGGTTCTTGAAATACCTCCCTTCTATTCTGAGGTCCTCACAAACATAATATCCACAGATGATGTTGCCTTGTGGTTGCTTATGACACTTTGTAAGACAAAATACAATGTAATTAAATTAGTTACGCGTATTCACAGACAAAATAAGTTTTTATGACGTGGATAGTATATTGCTGGCCACTTATTACACACCAAGATCTGGTCTCTTTTCACTACCCTTTCTCCTCCTTTCATATAGTAGAGCTTGTATGCGCTCTTATAACAAATTAAATGTATTGAGTATTTATTAGTCATAAGTGTAGAAACCGGCCTGAATGAAAGTGTATGAGATATGCTTACTAATCTAAGATAGCGAGGAATTGTTTGTAGGACTCAATCGGGTAGTCGAGTGGGTCCAGTACGACTACTTCTCCATGCTTCAGATATAGGAGAAAACAAATAAAGTGGTCGCTACACAAATAGTGTAAATTGTTTAGTTGGCCAAGAATCGATTAAGTAGAAGTGAAGTATCTAGAGGGTATCAAACTTATTCAAAGTTGCATGGGGCTATTATACATCTTTTGTTTTGCATAGACAGCATTGCACGTTCCATGTACACGGCCATCTCCAACATTTTGTTTTTATACCTTTTATTAATATATTCCTCCCTCTCCTCAAATGTCTTATCCATTAGCTCCTTAGATTTCTTCTCGTCCAGTTTGAAAGTGTGATTTGGCTCGCAAATGCGACACGGGTTGAGGAAACCGAGGGGTTCTCCCTTCTTCTCTATTAGGACATAATTCATCCTTCAAAAAAACATCTCTAATCATTACTCGACAATAACATGACTCGGTAAATGTGTGAATAAACATAATTGAACGGGTGTGTACACGTACATGCACCACACTGTGACGAGATTGACATCAAGTTTTTCCCAATGGTATAAGACGTGCATGTCTTTGAATTTAATAAATACAATGCCTCCTTCGTCCATGAAAATCTCGGGGGGGGGGGGGGGGGGGGGCTGAAACGGTTATGGCGTTGAGGCTCTTTCGGCTTGCTTTTATATACCATTCGTGCCATCTTTTTAGCTGCCATGGACCATTGTTTAAAGCCTAGCTAGGTAGGAAAGCTTTGCCATTCTCATATTTTTCTAGTACATCGCCCGTAGGCACAAAGTCCAACTCCTTAGACAAGCTTACTTTCAAGTCCGTGATATTAGCATCATCGACCTTTTCTTCCCCTTTGCTTTCCCCACTCTACCCTTGAATGCGCTTATCATCCACCTCTCCTTATGCTCTTTTTTGACTTATTATCATGTTCTCTTATCTTCTGTGGCACTACAGGAGATGTCAGTCTTTCGAGGTAAGCCCGTTGTGGAGGCGCCTTAGCTTAAACTTGTTCTACATGGACTTCATACTGATCTAATAGTGGAGGCGCTTCAGCCAAGCCTTGTTGTATAGGCCCCTCAACTTGATCTGAGAGTGGAGGCGCCTCGGCCCCTTAGCTTGATTTGAGAGTGGAGACACCTCAGCTTGTTCTGCTATTGCATGCACTTCAGCTTTATCTGATCCTGTAGCGGCTTTAGAAGGAACTGGCGGCGACGGTTGCCTCTGGGTCTGTTCCTTGCAGAATCTATTTGCAGTTGCCTCGGTTATGGCGGCCTCGACTCTTCCCAACTGGCTTGTTTCCCCCAAAAATAGAAGATTTTTCGTAGGCAGGGACACACGTTGCCCGCATGTGAAAAGGGTTTTCGCACGTGGGCCTCCTAAGCCTCCACCTGCGAAAAATCAGCATTTGACAACAATTTATAATTAGGGTTAGGGTCTTTGTAAATTCATAGATAATTCAAATAAATTCCAAATATTATTGAAACTAGTGTCTAAAATATTTTAAAACTAATATGTGTGTGATGGGCCATAAATTATTTAAATAAACTCCCAAATGTAGTGTTTGTAAATTAAAGATAATTTATAATTACTCTTTACATAGTCTTTGTAAAATTATAAATAATTGGAATAAATTCCAAATAATATTGGAAGTAATCTCTAAAATATTTTAAAATATAGTGTGTCTACCATTTATTTGTAATTAGTCTCTAGTCTCTATAAATTCATACATAATTCAAATAAATTCCAAATAATATTGAAACTTGTCTCTAAAATATTTTAAAATTAATATGTGTGTGATGGGCCATAAATTATTTAAATAAACTCCCAAAAATATTGTTTATGAATTAAAGATAATTTATAATTACTCTCTACATATTCTTTGTAAATTCGTAGATAATTGAAATAAATTTCAAATAATATTGAAAGTAGTCTCTAAAATATTTTAAAATATAGTTTGTCTACCGTTTATTTGTAATTAGTCACTAGTCTTTGTAAATTTATAGATAATTCAAATAGATTGCAAATATTATTGAAACTTGTCTCTAAAATATTTTAAAATTAAAATTTTGTGGTGGGCCATAAATTATTTAAATAAACTCCCAAGTATAGTATTTGTAAATTAAATATAATTTATAATTACTCTCTACCTAGTGTTTGTTAATTCATAGATAATTAAAATAAATTCCAAATAATATTGAAAGTAGCCTCTAAAATATTTTAAAATATAGTGTACTGTTTATTTGTAATTAGTCTCTAGTCTTTGTAAATTCATAGATAATTGAAATAAATTCCAAATAATATTGAAAGTAGTGTCTAAAATATTTTAAAATATAGTGTGTCTACTATTTATTTATAATTAGTCTCTAGTCTTTGTAAATTCATAGATAATTGAAATAAATTCCAAATATTATTGAAAGCAGTCTCTAAAATATTTTAAAATTAATATTTGTGTGATGGGCCATAAATTATTTCAATAAACCCCAAATGATGGAGTGTTTGCCATTTAAAGACAATTCATAATTACGTTGTAGTCTTTATAAATTGATAGATAATTCCAATAAAGTCTAAATACATGGGATTACATAATTTAGCCTTTTACACTTTTCCCTATACCACCTTTTTGCATGTAGGGTTTCGAAGAATCATCAATGGTTGCTTTTACTTGCTTAATCTTGTTTCAAAAATCAGAGAAAAGCGGCATAGTGTTGTACTGATTGTATTCATCGACGTCTTCCACATCATCAACTCGTAGGATTCTCTGTTTTCTAGATAGAACTATGTCTTTCTTCAAATTAGCTAGAACTCATGGGTCATCTTTGTGGCCTATATTCCTGAGGTCAACAACTATATGCCTGAAGTTGTCCACGAACACTCCTTTTGAACACTCCTTGTCTTTTGCGTTGGTATAAAACGTATACCCATTTATGTCATACGCTTTGGTATAAAACGTTGTTGTACTTGATGGGTCACAGGACAACCTTTTCATAGTTTTTTCCTTAGTGGTTTCTCCATATGGTAGGTTTTGGTCCTTCAACCATTCAGTGAAACGACACTTATGCACTTTCATGATCTAATCATCTGACTGTCCAACATTTTGAACTATTATCTGATTTAGGTGTTGCTCTATTTACGGCTCCACAATCGCAAGTTGTTGCAGGACACTATAATGTGCTTCATGCACTGTTTTGTAATCTTGATCGATGAATCTTTTGTTTCCTTTCATCTCTCTTCCGGACAGTCTCCCCTCGTGTCAAGATACTGGTAAATCAATTGGCTTTCTATTTTATAAGTGATCTATACAGCACTCCATGACCTCTTCGGTAGTGTATCCCTCTATCATCGATCCCTCTGGATGAGCACGGTTATGCACGTACCCCTATAGAATGATGGAGGTGCACCATTATATTGAAAAATGGAGGTAAGCACATCTTAAGCTGGCACATTGTCTCGAATACACAAAGAGGATCTAAGTTTTCAGGATCAATGACCTTCTGTGAAATTGCGTTAAAGAAGTAACACAATCTTGTGAAGCTCGGGTTCAAACTGGGAAGCTCAAGATAGAAGACACATATATAATGGCCATTATCGCAGGCGGACAACTTAAGAGCGTGCCTGTGAAAAACAACCTTCACAGGCTAGCCCTTATATCGCCCGCCTGCAAAAATGCACCCATTTTCATAGGCGGGGCTCATAGGTGGCCGCTTGCGCTTGTGATGTTAGTTCAGACATATGTGTTATGTTGGCCGCCTGCGAAAATGGAGCTATTTTCACAAGCTGACATAAGGGCCCGTCTATGAATATTCCTTTTCACAGGGGTGTTCCTATGGTCCAGAAGCATTTGTGAAATAGCTTAGCAATCTACCTAGAAAAGTCAAATCTTTTCATCTCACTTAACTTCACTACAAAGTCCCCCTTTCTATCCTTTTGAATTTATTCCTGTCCTTTGTCCTACTCATGTGCTCCTGTGTCACCGCCGCTGCCTCCGGTGTTCCGTTGGCGTGTTCCGCTGCACCATCCACCCCAAAGCTTCTGTGGCACTGCCTCTGCTGTGCCTCACCACCCACCTCCAAGCCCCAAAGCATTCCCACTGCCATCCCGTCCAACGTTGTAGATGGTCCTCCAATATACCACCCCTCCTTGGCGGTTGTGCCTGATTTTATCACTTGTAATTTACAAAATAAAGTTTTAAGTTGATACGCATTTAGGAATATTAAACATGGAAGTACACTTGCATAGGTGCTAAAATTTGCAATCTAAGGCCCCGTTTGGTAGGGATTCTTAAAGTCGATTCTTAGTCGAACCAATTGAAGCTGAGCCAAACGGGCAAAAATCCCTCGAATCGATGATTCTAATTTTTACGTACAAACAGAGAATCGGATATTTTGTGGCTTCTCGTGGAAATCCAACCAACCATATCTGAAAATCCCCACAATATTTCGCAAAAACTAACCGCCTGCCACTGGGTATACCCCCTCCATCCCGTTCCCATCCAACCGAGGAGTCGAGGAGACTCACCTTGCCCTCGGGATCCAGACGACGTCGCCGCCGTCGGGTTTGCAATCATCGGCGCCGTCGAGACTCTAGTGCCGCCGCCGCCGGTCTCCAGTCCGTCGTGCCGTCGCGCCCGTCGGGACCCCACCGCGCCGCCGCGCCTGTCGGGCCCCCACAGCGCCGGCGCCGCCCTCGGGCCCCCGCCGCGCCGCCGCCCTCACGCCCCTGCTGCACCGCCGCCCTCGGGTCCGCGCCGTGCCGACGCCGCCTCCGGCCTCCAGCCCCGCCGCGCCGCCGGTCTCCACCCCTGCCGCATCGTCCGGGCTCCACCGGCGCCGCCGCCCCCGGCCTCCACCGCCGCCGCCGCCTCGGCCTCCATCGCCGACGCCGCCGCCGGTGTCCACCCCCGCCGCCGCCTCCGGGCTCCACGGGCGCCGCCGCCCTCGGCCTCCACCGCGACGCCTTATCCAGTGAGCTCTCCCCTTTGTTTATCCAGTGAATGATAATGGCTCTGTGTCTCCCCTTTGTCCAGTGAGCTCTGCAATTCATTTTGAATGATAATGGCTCACTGTGTCTCCCGTTTGTTTATCCAGTGCTTATCTAGTACCAAGATGTGCTACTTTGTTTGTTAAGATATGTCTCACTGTGTCTCCCATTTGTTTTCTTAAAGATATAGTAGAGCAACAGTGTCTTAATTTTCTAAGCACCCTAGTTTCATTTCTATAGGTTAATCATAAAAAAATCCGCTCATGATAATAACGGGAGGCCCCTATAATTCTTTTTTCAAACAGTGAGTAGAGAAGAGTATCTCCCATTTCTTTTTTTAAACAGTAAGCAGAGAGCAATGTCTCTCATTTTTTTTTTAACAGCAAGCAGATAGAAAGTAGTCACTACTCCACTACTCACTAGGAAGCAGATAGATATATATTGGAACCAAGGTCGATGAAATATATATTTTTTTATCAAGTGAATCGGTATATACTAGTGAGTAGCAGTATATATATTTTTTTAAGAAGCAATATATATATATTTTTTAGTGAGTAGCAGTATATTTTTTTTAAAGAGCAATTAGATAGGAAGCAGTTACTACTCACTAGGTATATACTGAAACCAAAGTCGATGGAGATTATTGTATATGAAAAAATTAATGTATTGTACTGTATATACATTGACTAAATACATATATTATAGGTAAATATTATCTTGTTGATGCTGACTATCCAAATAGGCTAGGTATATGACACCATACAAGGAGCAAAGATACTATGTTCCTGAATGGAGAAGAGGCTCTCCACCAAGTGGTAAGTAAGAGTATTTCAATAAGTATCACTCAAGTGCACGTAATGTCGTTAAGCGCACCTTTGGTGTATGGAAGATGAAATGGCGAATTCTTTTAAAGATGCCTACCTATCTAATAGACAAGTAAGAAATAATCGTTGCAGCGACCATGTGTCTTCATAACTTTATATGTCAGAATTATACATCTGACAAGTATTTCACCAGGTGTGATCGAGATCCAAATTATGTGCCAACTATTCCTACAAGATATGCAAAATATGTGGTCTCTCAAAATGCATCGGATACCTCTACTTCATATTCTAGTAATAGATCTATGGATAGATTTCGCGATGACTTAGCAAGTGCATTATAGCAATCTAAATGAAAGTTCTCATATAAACTCTGGTTAGTATATTTTTTTTTGTAAAAACTCTCAGAAATATATAACCATGATATTATGCAAGAACTCAAACTATGAGTGAATTATTGAAATGGATTGGCTCTTTGATGCAAATGCATTGAGCCTGCTGTGTTGTTTAACCTTATTTGAAAGCTTTTTTAATAAGTAATTATACGCATATTGGTACGCATATATGAGTACTTATAATAATTATTACTATTATATTAAGCTATAGAAAATTTGTACAAATTAAATTTCTTACTAATACAGGGGTAGTATAGACAATTTATCTGAAAGTCCCCAATTAGAATCCAGAGCTAATGTTTTTAGCCAAACGCCTAATTATACTGATTCTGATTCTCTTCAGTATCTGATTCAGCAAGAATCAGAATCAAAATCACAGAATCACTGAATCAGGAACTCTACCAAACAGGCCAACTCATGCATATGATCCTAATCCTAACAGGTGAATTATAAAGGATATTTTGGATCATTGAAATTCTTACTCGAGGAGAGAAAATCTATAATTGGATAACAGTCTTAAGTGTATGGAAGTTCATCAGTTTGGTATGCACATTTTTTACGAAACAATATATCGGCACTGATATTTTGACAGCTCTTTTTAGTCAGAAAGTAAGGAAATGTAAAAAAAATAAGTTCATGGGACTAACAGAATTTAATGCTTAAAACTTCAACTAATTTTTCAAGGTGGCAAGGAGATGGAGCTGACACCTAGCTGGAATCTCACCAAAATTAGGATTATGGCGCCTTTTGTTTTCTAATTCTTGTTTTAGAGTGCATCAATATAATTTTCAACATCTGAAATCCGAATGCTTCAATTCTCATACTTCTGTGCCCAGTACATTCACGAATGCAAGTGCATGGAACCACTAATAACAGCATTTTGATACTTTCTCTGCTTGCAAACACAGCATATTGAATAGTTATCGAGCTGGTCCACGAAGTCTGTTGGTTTTCGTTGTTTTGTAAACCCTAGCCGAAGCTATACTGGCCAATTACTATTATGGACCAAAAATTGTAAATTATTGAAAATGGATATAATAAAATTTGTTCACACATATATTTTGTGATAAATATAATTTTTATTGTTTTTGGATTTTCCTTGCAACTTATATTGCATTTTCATGAATTAATTTAAATAGGGTAAATTGAAATATCAAATCCAAGTTGAATAAAGATATGGAAAGAGTTGGAAAAATAGTATACACTTTGAATAGCCCTCTGTAAAAATCTCACAAGTTTATTTCGTAATTTTGAACCTCATTTAAACATGTCAAAACTTTCAAAATAAATTCAAATTCAAATAAAACAATGAACTTCTCTGAATTTTCAAAAATAAACCATATATGAGAAAAATGTGAAAAATTTACCAAATGCAATTCATGTCCACACTAACATCTAGTACAATTTTCACAAAATCACAAGCACTGTATCACCCATAATAAATTCGAGAAATCTCTGGCCATTTCAAAAAATTGCAGGAAAAATATTTTCCTCTCTTCCATTCCATTCTCTCTCTGATCAGTGGGCCAAGGAACCACCATGGCCCCACTTGCAGCCACCCATCCACCGCTCCTCATCTCTTTCTCTCTTCCTCTCTCTCCTTTTGGGCATTCCATCGAGCACCTGGCGTGCGAGCCTGAAGCAGTGCGACATAACGAGCCGTGGAGGCCGCCGCTCGACCGCACCTGCGCCAATTGCTGCGCCGCTCTGCCTCCGTCCTGACTGCACCAGCCACGACAGCCGCCGGCCACCCTGCCCGGCGCAGCCACCGAACCGTTGACGCCGCCTGACCGCCTATTGCCTCCCCCCTGCAAAGCTGCTGCGACTGCCCCGCTCTACTCCCCTCCGCCCCTGCTCTGCTCTGCGACGACCCCACCTGCCAGTGTCAGCCGCCGGCCTTCTCTGCCGCTGCCGCTGCCGCTGCTCTGCCGCCTCTGCTCCGACGCTTGCGCCTGTCACCGCGTCAACGCGCCAGCCGCCAACCCCGACCGGCCCTGCCGCTCGCGGCCTTCCTCCCCTCCCCCTCGCTCTGTCGCCCTGCCTTTCCCTGCAAAGCCAGCCGCCCTACACGCCCGACCGCGCGAGACGACAGCCGCACGGTGACAACCACCGCCGGAGCTCCCTCTCCTTTGCCCGCCTTTAAATCGTGCCCGAGCTCGTAATTCCATTACCGCCACCTCACTCTCGTCCTTCCCCAGTCAGAAATCAGGCTCGAAGGCCTCTGGACCGCCGGAGACCTGCGGCCGCCTTCTCTGCTCCGCTCGGTCGGATCAAGCCGCCGACGCCGCGCTGAGCCCATCTCCGTCCTCGGTGAGTTCTAGCCCGTGCCGTCTTGACAGCTCCTCCCCAGGAGCCCTCTGAAGGTTTCCCCTCAATCAATTCCAGGTTTACGCCACCGGAGAGCCGCCGCCACCGCCGTCAATCTCCGCTGCCTCTGGATCCCGTAACCCCGCCTCTCCAGACCGCCTTCGGCCAAACCAAGCCTGGTTTAAGAATCCCCGTAGTCCCTAGACTTCCTCCTAGCCTTGAATCGACCCGCCGCGGCCGTAGCTCCACTTCCGCCGCCGTCCTGAACCACCGCCACTGCCTAACTCCCTCCGCCGGTCGTCCCGACCGCGCCGCCGTCACCGCCGCCATGGGACAAGGTCTTCGGGACCCCCTCTAGCTCCCTCTGCCGTCGGCTGAGCCTGCCGCCGCCTCCCTCACCGCCGACGAGCTCCACCAGAGCCGCCTCAGCCTCTCCTCTTCGCTCAGTCACTGACGAGCGAGCCCCACCTACGCGGAGGCCGGTTGGAAATAGGAACTGGATGCAATTATTTAAAAGTATTTGGGTCGAGTTGTAAATTCCCAGTCACAGACATGCGGGCCCTAGTGGATTTAAATGGGAAAATAGTTTTCGTTAATATCGTTTTTACGCTTGCCCTAAGGGACAACGTACTTACTTCGGCCTATAGAATGAACTGTGTCTTCTCACTTGGAAAGCGTATCAACAAAATGCGCTTTGGTTTAATAAATAATAAATCTGAGAAATGATTTCTGAGAATTACTTATGCATTGTAAATTGTGGAAAATTTAGAACATCATAGAAAATTCATTTTAACTCCGATTAAGGTGAACCAAATTTTTTTAGACTTATAATAATTTTCTCTTCAATATTGTACACTTAAACTTGGCAGCACTATTCTGGAAAAATTCACAAATTCAAATTTAAATAGAAACCTTTATCTTTATCCCATATGAATCTTTAAAATGTTATATCTCACTCAAACGACAACGGATTTAGGTGATTATTTTTCCTAAATTCATTTAAAATCAACCTCTAGATGCTGCATATGTTCTTGCATCATGAAGCATATTTTATTTTGGAGTTTTATTGGAGGTTCATTTGAATATACGTTTAAATTTAATTATTTAGAGAATGACTCAATTGTTGCCGTTGACAAGAGTGTCCAGGACCAGGAAATATTTGAGGAATCATCTGAACGAGGCAATTCTTATTCAATCCTCCTTCGATCATGTTGAATCCTATATTTTCGCAAATGCTTTACTGCTTATAAACTGCATGCGATGATTTATAAAATATGGATATCGGTAGAAATGTCCTAATGGTTGCATTACCTACCTTGTTAATTTCATTCCTTCACTCTCGAGCTAGTAATAAAGATACTGCTTAGCTATGCTTAGAATAATAATTACTATTGTTACCAAAATTACACACTCTTTAAAAATTGGGATATTTGAAAATATTGTACAAAGAGGTTGCCTCTGTTATTTTTGAAAAATGAAAAACTAAAAATGATTATTTTTAGATTTGGACAGCAAGTGGTGTGTATATGCTGATAGTTGCATACCGATAGGGGGAGTGTTCGCCCTAGTCGATTAAGTACCGAACTATATGTCACCAACTAAGACTACGGTGCAACCACATGTGATAGCTATGGGATAGCCTTAGCTCATTATGTTGCTTATTGCTTAACCTTACAGTGGGAGGCCGAAGTAGTAGGGGTAGGTCCTGAGGGACTACTCATAGAAGCTATCCATGTGAACATATGGGAATAGTTGTTCGCCATATGATATGAGCGTCTGAGCATGTCCAATATAACGGATAGTGCCTCGTCGAGGTGACAGTTGTGTTTGCCTCATGGTGTTAGGATTAGGATAGGGTCCACCTTTCCTAGCAACATCGGTTCATAGCCAATATGGAGAAACACTCTCCGTGCTCAACAAGGTTAATCTTGAGCAATATAGTAGCTTCATCACAAGCTAGTAAAACGGGTACATGTTGGTATCGTGTAACATGATTGACATGGTTGCTAGAAAGTGTTAGTGGGTAAAGTGCACAACCTTTGTAGAGTATGTTAAAAACTACTTGATTAGCCGTGCTCACGGTCATGAGTGACTTGGTGATGTAACACAAGCATAGTGTTGGTGATTTTGCTAAATGATTTATGAAATTTTGGTATGGTGAAAAAATGATGTAACAGCCCTAAAAATGACTAAATTTTAAAACCGTTTTTATTTTTGTGTATTTTCAAAAATCCACGTCGAGTTTATCGTTTCGTTCAATTTTAAAATGTCGTTCTTCGTTCGTCGTAATTGCTTCTTTGTTTTTTTTCTTTTTCTTTTCTATTTTCTCAAAAATGCAATCCATCCATCAATCCATTCATCCTAAATTTTCGCGGACAAGTCTACGTCGTTCTCGGGTTATTGGCTCAATTTTTTTTCTTCTTCCGTCCGTCATCAACCCATTTCTTTTGCTTGACCCGGTCTATTTTTCTTTTATTCTTCCTTCTCTTTCTTTTTTTATTTTCCCTCTGGCCGTCAGCCCAGGCCGGACCAGAGACAAGTCGGGCCTAGCCCAGGCCGGCTCATCCTTCCTCCACTACCTCTACCGACTTCCTTGCCGCTAACACTTTTTCGAGAGCCACGCAGCTGCTTCTCCTGCCCACGCGTCGTAGCCCCCTGCCTCTGCCGTGCCACCGACAGTGGTGGCTCTAGAAATTTTTTATTGAGTGATCCTTCTTAACATGCCAAACTTTCATCACATAAAAAACTCAATATACATATGTAAAATTAAGTTAAAATACGATACAAATATAGCGATAGTATCTCATAGCATCGCAAATTGCTTAAAATCAGTATTTAGGTTCGAATTTGCAAAAGTTACAACATAGATAAGTTAAATATTGTCACTGCAATTTGAGGCAAAGATAGGAAGTTATACCTTTGAGGCTTTGAGGAATTGAGAGCTTGGGGAAGCCACAGGCCGTCGAGGCTGAGGAGGCCGGCACCGAGCCGCCAAGGGGACGATGGGTCGACAATGTGCGATGCGGTAGTCGGGACGGCAACGTGTCGCCGGCGGCCGGCGCTCCCGGCCTGCGCCTGTGCGCCGATGCACCCTACCTAGCTGGGCGCCTAGGCGGGCACTGGGACGGGGAGCCCCGGACGCTGGCGCCGATGCGCCCTTCCTTCTTGGTGGTGGCGCAACGCGCGACTGGCGGGCACGGGCGGCGCGGCTGCAGGAGTTGGGAGTCAGGAGGCGGCAGCGCACGGGCGGGGCGGCACGCGACCGACGGACACGGGCGGTGCGGCGCACGACGGCTACGGGAGTCGGGAGTGATGGGGGACGGGGTTCTCGATCTTCCGTCAGGTAGAGATAACTATCGTTTTGGTGGAACGCGACACACCGATCCGGCTTCAGATCAACAGACCTGATCCCTGCTACCTTATCACCACGACTCCTCTGGTTATCAACCGTGTCATAAATCTTGTTGACCTCGCCAAGAAGGCTAATCCCTGCCTGCGAAACGAAGAACATAAGCAAGAACCCGAAAGTACGCAACTCAATTAAAGTGATAATTGCAGATGAATGATTAAGCACTCGAAGTTGGGGTTTCACAATCGATGACGGCAACTGTTCGAAGATAGATTGATCTAAAGCAAAACCCAAACCTAATGTGGGAGGCGGCTACTGAATATATAGCCTAAGGGTCGTCACATCCCCTGGACGCGCCCTCTAACAGCCTCTAAGACGATACACGGCCCAACGGACCAAAAGATGGTGACGCAGCACCTTGGCAGATTCTGGATGCTGACTTGTTTCAACGATTCCCGTTGACTCCGGTGGAATTTGGATGTCAAACCAAAGCCATTGGTTATCTTATGAAATTATCTTTCCATGCATATGTGGATCGTCGAAAACGGAGTCTGTATGCATCCTGGGCATCCGTTTTACTGCAGGCTGATCCTGAAGGCCGAGGCAGACTCAAGCTCGAGTTGGACTGGGCCTCCGGCTTGTCTTGGGTGTCATTTCTATTCTTCTCCGCCTCCACACCTCTCTCCAAGTACTTCATGATCCTCTCCAATGTTCCTAAGCAAGATAACATCATTAGGTAACAATCTATTCTCAAAACTATTAAAAAGATCGCTTAAGAACGAGCTCACCTCTAGATTTAATTGTCGCATTCGAGCTTGGGTCATCGGACCTTGCATAACAGTTGGAGGATCAGTGGGTGTATCCGAAGGAGTGATGTCCTTATCATCCTCCCCCTCTTGAAGTGGAGTCGTCCTCGACACAAGCTCATCTTCTTCTCTCAAGTATGGCTTCAAGTCTGCAATGTTAAATGTAGGACTAACCCCGAACTCAGGTGGCAACTCAAGTTTATATGCATTGTCATTTATTTTCTCAATTATCTTAAAAGGACCAGTAGCTCTTGGCATTCATTTAGACTTATGCAACTCTGGGAATCTATCTTTTCTCAAGTGCAACCAAACCAAATCACCCGGTTCAAGTTTAACTTCCTTTCTACCTTCACTACCAGCAATTCTATACTTTGCATTCATCTTTTCAATATTTGCCTTAGTGGTTTCATGCAATTTAAGAATAAACTCAGCGCGCTCTTTAACATCATTATGTGTTCTCTCAGTGGTAGGTAAAGGCAAAAGATCAATAGGAGCACGGGGGTTAAATCCATACACTACCTGGAACGGACTTACCTTGGTGGTGGAGTGTTCCACCCTATTATATGCAAACTCCACATGCGGCAAACACTCTTCCCACACCTTCAAATTGCGCTTCAAGATTGCTCTAACATGGTGGACAAGGTGCGATTCACTACCTCAGTTTGTCTATCGGTTTGGGGATGACAAGTTGTAGAAAACAGCAACTTTGTCCCCAATTTATTCCACAAAGTGCGCCAAAAATGACTCAAGAATTTTGCATCGTGATATGAAACAATAGTAGATGGCATACCATGCAAGCGAACGATTTCTTGAAAGAATAGGTTAGCAACATGAACAGCATCATCGCTTTTATGACAAGGAATAAAATGTGCCATCTTAGAAAAACGATCAACCACCACAAAAATACTATCCCTCCCCCTCTTAGTCCTTGGCAATCCCAAAACAAAGTCCATAGATATATCAGCCCAAGGAGTAGAAGGAACAGGAAGAGGCATATACAAACCATGTGGGTTCAACCGCGACTTAGCTTTTTGACACATGGCGCATTGAGCCATGAACCGCTCTACATCTCGTCTCATCCTTGGCCAAAAGAAGTGGTTGGCCAGCACCTCCTCCGTCTTCTTGGCACCAAAATGTCCCATCAATCCTCCTCCATGTGCCTCCTGCAATAATAAAAGACGAACGGAACCAGCTGGAATGCATAGGCGGTTAGCTTTAAACAAAAACCCATCATGTATCACATATTTGTTCCATGTACGCCCCTCTGTACAATTCGCCATCACATTTTAAAGTCATCATCATTAGCATACTGTTCTTTAATTGTTTCAAGCCCAAATAT
This sequence comes from Oryza meyeriana var. granulata, assembly GCA_003991445.1. Lineage (NCBI taxonomy): Eukaryota > Viridiplantae > Streptophyta > Magnoliopsida > Poales > Poaceae > Oryza > Oryza meyeriana. Next base: position 30,764 of record RYFJ01002494.1, read on the forward strand.
ACGACAATCAAGTTGGGACAGCATAGTATATCATCTAGACAAAGCATCAGCAATAATGTTATCCTTCTCTTTCTTGTGTTTGATGACATAAGAAAAAGATTCAATAAATTTAACCCACTTAGCATATCTACGATACAGTTTGTTTTGACTTCTAATATGTTTTAATGATTTATGATCAGAGTGAATAACAAATTCCTTAGACCATAAATAATGTTGCCACGTTTCTAATGAACGAACAAGAGCATACAATTCTTTATCATACGTGAAATAATTGAGAATATGCCCATTTAATTTCTCACTAAAGTAAGCAACGGGTTTACCTTCTTGCATCATGACGCCACCAATGCCAATCCCACTAGCATCACATTCAAGCTCAAAAGTCTTACCAAAATCAAGACGTAGCAATGGCGTGTGAGTAAGTTTGTCCTTCAAGAGAGCAAAGAACGCCTCTTGTTCTTCTCCCCAATGAAACGCAACGCCCTTCTTTGTCAACTCGTTCAATGGGGCTGCAATGGTGCTAAAATCCTTCACAAAGCGGCGGTAAAATCCTGCAAGTCCATGAAAGCTCCGCACTTGTGTCACGGTGGTAGGCGTTGGCCAGCTCTGTATAGCGTGCACCTTGGCTTCATCTACCTCAATTCCCTGCGAGGTCACAACATAGCCAAGAAACGATACTCGCTCGGTGCAAAAAGTGCACTTCTCGAGGTTACCAAATAAACGTACAGCACGCAAAGCATCAAAAACAGCACGTAGATGGTTAAGATGTTCAATTAAAGACTTGCTGTATATCAAGATATCATCAAAATAAACCACCACAAATTTTCCAAAGAAAGGACGTAAAACCTCATTCATTAAACGCATGAAAGTGCTAGGTGCATTAGTTAAACCAAAAGGCATTACTAACTACTCATATAAGTCGAACTTGGTTTTAAAAGCAGTTTTCCATTCATCTCCTAATTTCATTCTTATTTGATGGTATCCACTTCTCAAGCCTACTTAGAGAAAATTATAGAACCACTTAACTCATCAAGCATGTCGTCTAGCCTAGGGATAGGATGACGGTACCTTATTGTGATATTGTTAATGGCTCTACAATCTATACACATGCGCCAACTGCCATCTTTTTTTGGAACCAAAATAACTGGGATAGCACAAGGGCTAAGGCTCTCACGTACATACCCGCGGTCTAAAAGGTCTTGGACTTGGCGTTGAATCTCCTTAGTCTCCTCGGGGTTGGCTCTGTAGGTAGCTCGATTTGGCGGACTCGCTCCAGAAATCAAGTCAATCTGGTGCTCAATCCCTCGAATGGGTGGAAGTCCTGGAGGTAGCTCAGTGGGAAACACGTCACTATATTCCTGCAAAAGGTTAGTGACAGAAGGTGGCAAAGTGCTAGCTATATCATCAGTGGAAAATAAAGCATTTTTGCATATCAAAGCATAGCACACATTATTAATCTCTGCAAGATCAGTTTTAGTGGCAAGCATAATAGGATTTTTCAATTTAATTGCTTGCTGTTTTTCAGGTTTAGCATCAACTTGTTTAGTTTCACTAGCAACTCTCTCTCTATCGGCTTGTACAATTTGTGCAGGGGTCATAGGTAGCAAAGTAATTTTTTGTCCCTTATGCATAAGTGTGTATTTATTACTTCTACCATGATGTGTAGCATCATTATCAAATTCCCATGGACGACCCAATAAGATAGAGCAAGCTTGCATCGGTACCACATCACAATCTACAAAATCAGAGTATGTACCAAGGGAAAAATGCACCCGGGCTGCTTGTGTTACCTTTGCCTTACCCGAGTCGTTGAGCCACTGAATATGGTACGGATGTGGATGTGGCCGCGTGGTCAATTCAAGTTTCTTGACCAAATCAGAACTCACCAAGTTGTTGCAGCTTCCTCCGTCAATGATGACTCGTGCACGCCGATTTTTAATGACGAATAAAATCTGAAACAAGTTGTGGCGTTGCAGCTTTTCTGCTTCCTCCATCTATGTATTGAGAGCTTGCTGTACAATGATGGCTCGATGGTTTCCTGCGTCGTCTATGCTCAAAGAAAGGCCATCTCCACCATGATCATCGTCCAAGGCAGATTCATCAACAATATCTTCCTCTACATCAGACGTGCTAATGTAGCCTCCATCTTCTATTGCAATGTATGCCCGTTTGCTAGGACAATCCTTCTGCACGTGACCAAGTCCATGGTAGCGGTGGCACTGAATGGAAGAAGAGCGCCCAGTGGAAGCCACAGATGATGCACTCTTGGCCGGCTCTTGCAAACGAGTCTTACCAGATTCCATGGTACGTGCGGCCGAAGGTGAAGGAGCTGAAGAACGTGTGCTCGCTGGTGGTGGAGGACGAGCACTCGACGAAGGGAGCGGTTTCGTTGGTGGTGCCATCGTCGTCGTCTTGGGAGTGAAGGAGCTGCTGAAGTTGCTGCTCCGGCTCCTTTGTTGTTGTCGTCCCTGCAATTCTTTTCCTGCAAGCATAGCAAGCTGGAATAAACGGTTGGTAGTAGTTAATTCTTTATAATCAACAATATCCTGAATTTCACGCCTCAATCCACCATAAAAATGACACACTTTATCCTCCGGATCCTCTACTACTCCACAACGTATCATGCCCTTTTGCAGCTTTGCATAATATTCCTGGACAGACATATTTCCCTGATCTAAGCGCTGCAATTTCTTACGCAAGTCACGTTTATAAGAAGGAGGAATAAAGCGATCACGCATTGCTTCTTTTAGCCTATCCCATGACTCAGGTTGTAGATGCAAAGTAGCTAGTTCTTGCCACCAGATTATAGCAAAATCTTTAAATTCACTAGTAGCTTGTCTAACCTTATGTTGATCAAGTATAAGGTGGGAAGCAAATTTTTGTTCTACTGTCATCTCCCAAACAAGATATTCCTCAGCATCATATTTTCCATAAAAAGGTGGTATGGTAAATTTTATTTTAGCATAAGGATCATCATTATTAACATTACCACTGTCGGCGAAATGGGACTGGGGTCCCACAGCCTGCGGGGACGCGTGGATCCATAGCCATGTCAGTTTCCCCGGGCGTCATCTCCCCATTGCTCCCGGGCTCGTCCCCGGGGCGTCATCGCCATCTGCCCCGGGCTCGTCCCCGGGGCGTCGTAGCCAATGGCCCCGGGCCCGTCCCCGGGGCGCTATCGCTGTCGGCCCCGGGCTCGTCCCCGGGGCGCCGTAGCCAATGGCCCCGGGCTCGTCCCCGGGGCACCCTCTCCATCGGCCCCGGGCACGCGCCCGGGGCGTCGTCTGTGTCGGCTCGGCCCCGGGGCCTCGTTGGCCTCGGGCCCGCGCCTTGCCTCCGGGCGCTATTGTCTCATTGCCTGCCCGGGCCCACATGTCGGCCCCCGCCAGGCTCTGAACCAGCTCCCCAAATATTCGCATTAACGGCGCCTCCTGCCTGTCTCCCGACAGCATCTCCAGGAGACAGCCGCTGTCACGTCTCTGTGCTCCAGCCGCCCACAGCCGAGCGGCAAAGCGACCAGACCAGCCACCCTCGGCGGCCGAACCGACAGCACCTTGACGCTCCAGCCGCCCACAGCAGACCATGCTCCGGCCGACCGCAGTAGCAGGGCCAGGTGGCGACTGGACGTCCCTCCGGCACGGCGTGGCAGGCGGCGGCGTGCGTGGAACGAGTGGTAACTAGCTCTCTCTCGGCACTGTGGACTCCCCTAAATCTATAAAGGAGGATCCAAGCCACCAGGGAAAGGGCGGACTCAACTTAGGACCTCTAACTCCCAGCCCTCCGCACCGAAGCTCACTCGACTGTTTCTCTTCCTTAGCGCCGGCCAGCGGGCTGAGCTCACCTTGTAAACACCAAGCCACATCCATCCATTACATAGCATACACACAGGAGTAGGGTATTGCGCTTCCAGGCGGCCCGAACCTGTCTACGCCTCCTGTCTCTCTCTTTCCCATGAGTTCGCAACGGTTCGGACGGTCCGGATCCGGATCGGACGGTCCGAGCCCTTGTACCTTCCAGCTCGGGCCCCCTCTGTTCCCGCCCGAGCGCTGATCCGTCTGACGCCGTGTCCGCCTGAAGAACTACTCCCCTGGCCGAATCTCAAAAGGGGGGGTCTCCTGACTTCCCGCCGTCGGGGTTCCATCCTTCGACAGCTGGCGCGCCAGGTAGGGGGAGTTTTCTTCCTCAGGTGGGACGCCGACGTTCCCGACACCGACGCCCTTCATGGCTGGAGGCCATCGTCCGCGGGATTCCGACGAGGAGTCCGGCGACTACACCCTGCTGGGCAACGTTAGCCCAGAGGCAAGCCCGCCACCTTCTCCCTCTTCGCCTTCCTGGGGGCGCACGGCGCGTACCCGGCGGGCAAAGCGCGCCCTGCGGCGGCCTGGTAGTGCGGCCTCGGCCCCTTCCCTCGCGGAGGGGGCCGGCAAGTGCCCCGCCGGGTCTGCCGCCGCCTCATCCATGAGGCGCGAACAAAGGCGCCGCCCCACGGCGCGTCGCGGCCTCAACTTTCACTCGGCGACACCGCAGGAGGCCCTCTTGGCGGCGGAAGCTCTCCTGCGCCACCCCCCGACATTTGCCGGGAGTGGAGGCCGGGAGCGGCGATGGATTAGCGAGATCGCCGACCTGGTAGGCACCGCCCACCGCCGAGTCGCCGCCGGCGGCCATACAAGCGCTGGGACCTCCGACCGCGCGACTTCTAGCGCGAGCCGGCTGACCGCCCCGAGCCAGAACCAACCCCGGGGCACGGGCGACCTCCGTAACCGGCTGAACCGGGTCCGGGCCCACGAGGACGCCCGGGTTACAATGGAGCGCCAGCGTGAGCGGCGCAAGGACGTCGCCAGGCATTCCGAGGCCCCGGCCTCCAGCTCCGAGCCACTAGGGGGAAACCGCTACCCATCGCCAAAGCCCACCCAGTACGGCTGCTCGGGTTGCCTGGCGCTCTCCCCAGGCCTCCGGCAGGTTCGCTGGCCGGCTATGTTCCGGCCCAGCTTGCCGGAGAAGTACGATGGCTCCGTGGACCCCACGGAGTTCTTGCAGATATACGCCACCGCCATCCGGGCGGCGGGCGGAGACGAGACGGTGATGGTGAACTATTTCCCCGTCGCCCTCAAGGCCCAGGCTCGCTCCTGGATGATGAGCCTCCCCGAGGGATCCATCTGCTCGTGGGAGAGCCTTTGCCACCAGTTTGTGGCAAATTTCCAGGGCACCTTCCCGTGCCCTGGGACAGAAGCGGACCTCCACGCCCTACGTCAGAGTAGGGGTGAGGCGTTGAGGCATTTCCTGCAGCGTTTTAGCCAGGTACGCAACACAATCCCTCACATCGCCCCCCACGCGGTTATCCACGCGTTCCGTTCGGGCGTGCGTGACCAGCGCATGCTCGAAAAGATGGGCACCCGCGACGTCCAAACCACGGCGGAACTGTTCAGTCTTGCCGACCACTGCGCCCGCAAGGAGGAAGCCCGGGCGTGGAACAAGCCGCGTCCTGAGGTCCTCGCCCAGGACCCTGGGGAAGAGGGTGAGGCCTCACGTTCCGCGGCGCGGCGGGACAGGCGGAAGCGCCAGAAGGGCAAGGAGGTCGCCGAGAACTTCGCCTTGGCGGCGTCCGCGGCCCCGGGGCCGCGCCGCCGCCAAGACGACTACGGCGGCAAGCGGCAGAAGGCTGAGCGCGCCCCACGCCACCGGCTGCTGCGGGCCGGAAATGGTGCTCCGTCCACGAGACGGACCGCCACGACCTCATGGAGTGCCGCGCCGTCCAGAACCTGGCCGAGCGCACTAAGAAGTTCCAACAGGAGCGGCAGCAGGACAAACCGGCTCCCAATCCGGAGCACCCTCTCGAGTTCCAAGAGCCCGAGAATGTCATCGCCACCCTTGACGGCGGGGCACACGCCCACTCCTCGCGTCGTGGCTTCAAGGCCATGAAGCGCGAGCTGTTAGCCGCGACCCCGAGGCCAGCGGCGTCCCGGAGGCTGAAGTGGTCGGACATTCCGATCACCTTCGGCCCCACGGACCATCCAGCCCGGGTGCCTGGGGAGGGACAGCTCGCCCTGGCGGTCTCCCCCACCATATGCAACGTGAAGGTGGGCCGTGTCCTCGTCGACGGGGGCACCGCCCTCAATATCCTTTCCCCCGAGGTCTTTGAGAAGATCAAGGCCCCGGGGACGAATCTCGCGCCCTCGTTGCCCATCATCGGGATTACGAAGGGCCTCACTTGGCCTCTCGGCCAGGTCTCGTTGCCCGTCACCTTTGGTGATCGCGGCAACTTCCGCACCGAGCACGTCGTCTTCGACGTTGCCGAGTGCAACCTCCCGTACAACGCGGTCCTCGGGCGCCCCGCGTTGGTGAAGTTTATGGCGGTTACGCACTACGCGTACCTAACCATGAAGCTCCCAGGCCCCTCGGGCCCGATCACAGTTCTCGGGACGTGAAGGCCGCCTCTCTCGTGCGCCGAGCAGCGTGCGGCCGACATCACCCCGTAGCTCCTGACGCGGCGGGCGGCGCGGGGCCTTCGCTACGCCGCGCCCCCAAGCGCGCATCGTCGCCACCGATGCGGAGCTAGTCAAGGAAGTAGTCCTTGGCGATGACCCGTCCGGACCATCAAGGGTTGGCGGTTCGCTGGACGACAAATAGGAAAGCGCGCTCATCGCCGTTCCTCCGGGCAAACACCGACGTCTTCGCCTGGCAACCATCGGACATGCCCGGGGTCCCCAGGGGGGTGATTGAGCACGCTTGGCCATCCGCGCGGGCTCGCGCCAGGTGCGGCAGAAGGTACGACGACAGGCCCCCAGAGCGCCAGGCTTCGTCCGTGAGGAGATCGACAAACTTCTCGCGGCCGGCTCATCGTGAGGTCGTCCACCCGGAATGGCTGGCCAACCCAGTCGTCGTCCCCAAATCCAACGGGAAGCTGCGAATGTGCATAGACTACACGACCTCAACAAGGCTTGCCCAAAGATCCATTCCTCTGCCTCGCATAGACCAGATAGTCGACTCCACCGCGGGGTGCGACCTCTTGTGCTTCCTTGACGCTTATGCAGGATACCACCAGATCCGCATGGCAGAGGAGGATGAGGAAAAAACTTCTTTTATTTACCCCCCCAGGGGGCCTTTTGTTATATGTGCATTCCTTTCGGGTTTAAAGAATGCTTGTTCCACTTTCCAGCGGGCTGTCCGTGTAACATTTGAATCGCAGCTAGGTCGCAACATGGAGGCCTACGTCGACGATTGTGGTGCTGAAGTCGCGCGAGGTCCGCGCCACTCTACTCCATGATCTGGCCGAGACGTTCAGTAACCTTCGATGCACAAGGATGAAGCTGAACCCGGACAAGTGCGTCTTCGGGGTCCCGGCCGGCAAGCCTCCTCGGGTTCCTCATGTCCAGCCGCGGCATTGAGGCGAACCCGGAGAAGATAGCAGCAATCGACCGCATGCGCCCCCCGACGAGGCTACGGAGGCCCATGAAGCTGACCGGGCCCGTTGCGTGGCCGCACTCAGTCGTTTCATCTCCAGGCTTGGGAGCGTGCCCTCCCCCTATTCAAGCTTCTTAAGAAATCCGGGCAGTTTCACCTGGACGGATGAGGCGGATCAAGCCCTTGATGAGCTCAAGAGGTACCGCTGACTACGCCCCTGTCCTCGTAGCACCGGCACAGACGAGCCCCTTGTTGCTCTACAGGATCGCGGCAACCCCGCAGGTGGTAAGCGCGGCGCTCGTCGTTGAGCGCTCCCTTGCCAAGCAGGCGGCGCGCGACTCGGGATTTACCTCTCGGGCCCGCCACCGCGGAGCCCGAACCTGGGCAGCCGTCGCCAAGGCGAGTGCGAGCCCGGGGACGGCGGCGCCCGGGACCTCTATTCCAACATTGCACCGGGCCCCAAGGTCCCAGCTCCGTACCTCGTTCCCATAGGCGAGAGCTCGCCCCCTCCGGGGGAGTCAGAGCCCGGATCCCCGGCCCATGCCGGGCCGGCGTCGGGAAATACGCACCGGAGAAGCCTTCGGTGTACTTCATCAGCGAAGTACTCCATGACGCCAAATCGCGCTATCTTTCCAGCGCCGAAAAGATGCTCTACGTTCAGTTCTCATCGCATCAGTGAAACTTCGGCCACTCACGTTCCAGGCGCACAAGGTGTCCGTAGTCACATCCTTCCTCGGGCAGATATTGCATAACCGGGAGGGAACGGGCCGCGTTGCTTAAGTGGCGCGGTCGAGCTCGCCGAGTTCGACCTCCACTTCAGTCAAAGGCCCACGCCATCAAAGCCAAGTCCTGGCGGATTTTTGGCGGAGTGGACGCGGGGTTTCCCGAGCCGGATCCTGTGGCTGGAGACGCCGGATTCCCGCCTCCTCGAGCTGCCGCCGACCTGCGCTCCATGATAATGAAGTTTCGCCTTCTGGCCGGTCGGTCTTGTCGCCCCGCAATCTCTTGGCGGGGTCGTCCGCGTAGCTGCCCTCCGGGGATGAGTTCCGCGGTCGTCGTCGCACCTCGGAACTTGGAGCCACACAAAATCGGAGTCGAGGGCCTCTCGCCTCGGCTTCCGGCGCGATCGCCTCATGGTGCGAAGGTTGTGCGCGCAGCGACTCCGATCCGTCATCAACCAGGTTCCGGGGAGTCCAGACCTAGACCCCCAATGGCATATTGGAACGAGTGCGGAGGCTAGCCGTGTCGAGCGACTCAAGCTTCGCCACGTCCTCGCGAGTTGCAACCTACGCGACGAGTTCTCAAGGCGCTTCCTCGGAGCCGGCAGTCCCCTCGGGTTTCAGGAGCCTCGAGACCCCTTCGACGCGCTCACCCGGGACTGGCCTCAGCCCTGAGCCGGTTGAGCCTGACACGCGCTCCCGCCAGGAATTTGGTCCTCGCGGACCGAACCAGCGCGCTTCCTGGATGAATTCGAAAATCCGGCATATCTTCTCCGAAGCACATCTCCCCGAAGATGAGTGGAACAGAAAGGTCGTCGTTGTCCAAAGCGCTATGTCGTGAAGGGGACCTCTATGGCGTGGCGCAAACGCGTCCTGCTCAGTGCGTTCCGTGCGTTTTTGCTCGCGTCGAGATTCTCGCGACATCCACGAAGGGGAGTGTGGCAGTCAGCCGCTTTCGATCCTGGTGCGTTAAGGCTTCGGGCAGGGATTGTTATTGCCCACGGCTTGCAGGACGCGTTTCGACCTCCGTCCAGCGCTGCGCACTGGCGCGCAAGTTTCATGCCAAGCGAGCCACCACCGGCGCAGCGACTCGATGCTCCGCCCTGTCTGGCCTTTTCCGTCGGGGACTCGATATCCTCGGCCCTTTCCCGAGCAGTCGGGGGCACCAGGCATTGTATGTCGCCATCGGCATTCACAGTGGCCGGAGGCGTTCCCGCGTAATCGAATCGACAAGCACTCAGGCGTCAAAGTTTATCCGGAATGGTCACAGCCGCTTCGGGATTCCCCAACCGCATTATCACGGACAACGGACGCAGTTCACTGAGCGAGCTCTTCGGCGAATACTGCTCCGAATGTCGCAAAGCTCTGCTTCGCCTCCCCTCGCCCAACCCTGCCAGCAATGGGCCGCGAGAGAGCGAACGCCGAGATCCCAGCGGGGCTTAAAGAGAAAGTCACGACGACCTAAGAAACATGGCGTCAAGTGGATCGACGAGCCATCCAGCGGTCCTGGGGCCAACGTACCACTGAGTCGGCACCGGGGAGACCGTTCTTTAACCTGGTAATATTCGGGGGCCGAGGCCGTTCTGCCTCAGAATCCACCTTTGGCTCCCCCGATACAGCGCTACATCGCGCGACCCGACACAGACAACTATGCACAGCTGACAACCTGACTTCCTCGAGGAGCGAAAGACAGACCTCTCTCCGAGTCCCGTTACCAGAAAGCCTTAAGCGCTATACCAGCGCAAGGTTCGGATGCCGATCACATCAGTCGGGGACTAGTCCTCGCCGTGTCCTTACACTGCCGGAAAGAAAAGCTTCCCCCATGTGGAAGCCCTCCTGTGATCGGGTGTCTCCGACCGGGCTCGTAAGACTGGGCCAGGAGGATGGGACCCGCTTCAATCCCTGGAATATGAACATCTCTTCGCAGTTGATCATAAGCATATCCTGTGTTACGGGAAGCTTGGGCCACAACCGGTTCTTCAATTCGGGCGCTGCCGTGGCGCTGCCCCATATGGTATTTGCCTTCGTATATAGCTTTCTAATATCTTTCCTGTGTCGTCCTTGTTTGGTCTGTTTCCATGTGCGTCGGCGTCTCTCGTCTTTGGGGCATAATCCAGGCCGCGCCCGCGCGACGAGTGGGGTCTCGCGGCATTATCATCATTCCTACTGACGAGTCACACGGCATCTCGACGTGCTAGTTCAAGACGTTGTCGAGCTGGCAGGGACCTGATAGGGCGCCTCTCGGGCGGCGCTCCCGGTGCAGCGATCCGCGCCTACCTGGC
>RYFJ01002495.1:0-79099 GCA_003991445.1 Oryza meyeriana var. granulata
CTGTCGACAGCAGCTCGGGTGAAGGCGTAGCCGGCAGCATCCACCGCCGGCTACTTCGCCGTCCGCCATTCTGCTGGCATATGCTAGCAGATACTGTCGCGCGCCGTTGGGAAGAACCATGGATGGCGCGCCTCGCGTCTCGTTGTGCTGCTCCTCCTCGTCTGTCATAACCATCGTCGGTGTGCCGGTGTAGATCGCTCATCCAGTCCGGTCGCTGCGCCGTGTCGAAGTTATCGTCCAATCCTCCCGGGCGCACGGAGGGCATATAACCGGCCCACGAGACTGAGCAACGGGCGGGTGAAAACAACTACACCATGCAGCCGGCACTGCATCCGGTTTCGCCCCCGCCGCTCGCCTCCCGGCCGTGATTTTCAGGACAGAGAACAAAGGGTTTTTACGGTCAGTACACGGAAAAAATCTTAAGCACCATGCCGAATCAACCCCTCGATGGCATCCTTTTAGGTTTTTGCAGTCAAACTGCACGATCTTAAGCCGCCTCTAGTTTCCGTTAGCGGAAAAAAAGAAACAATTAACACTGGCAATGTTATCACGCGCGCCAGGAACAGAAAGCGGCGGAGGAAACGACGCTGTGGGGGGCGGCACGGAAGCCTAAATGACCGCGGCTACAGTATCTCGATAGGGGCATGCAGGAATGCCATAGGAGATAAGATCGCGATGGCATATCAAATTCTAATGATGATTACAGACGAAGGCGCTACACCTTTTTTCGTTGCTATTCCTGAACACAAACAAAACATTTTTCTTGCTTCCTTAATAACAGAAGAGATTTGAATAGCTCGTCTTTAGAATCTAGCTAGTCTAATATCGTTGCATTGTTTGCTGTAGCAGCAAGGAGGGAAGATGGCAACTGTGTCACCGGCGGAGTCGGGCTCTTCGCAGAGAACTAGCTAGAGCAGAAGTGGGTAGCTCGGGCAAAGTCGATTTGGTGGGCAGTAAAAGGATCGATATATGGCAGCGGCAACTGGGCCTATGTGACGATGTGGTCGCGCTGCGGCTCCTCATGCACGTGCTTACTAGATAGCCTTGTCGATTAGTTTTATTGTTCTTTTTTTGCATAAATAAACTGGAAACCGGGGGGAAGATTCTGCGCTAGGTGTTAAATATGAAAGGGTGCATGATGCTATATAGGTAAGGGTGCGTAGATTTTTTTTTTTAGCTTAAGGGAACCTGAAGGTAATGCTAGTCTCTATATTCATTATAATACAAACATAAGCGTTTTGCTTATTTTGTATGTCGTTACATCGCTCTAGTGTGGATCCTATAGGTCAGTTTTTTCTCATCGCTGAACCCAGTAAGAACTATCATCACCGAAGTGAGATCCTAAGTGAAGAAGAATCAGTTGAGGCAGAGACGGATTGAAGCAACAGGTGCTTGCTAGATTAGGATGTGAGTGGAGTGGAGCTCACTTGTTCGATTCGGCGGTCGACGACTGTACGAGAGGAGCTTCGTGGGCCACGTGCATTGCCCTCCCATCCAATCGACAACGCAGAGTGTGGGGTTTCTCGTGGATAGGGAATCGCGTGGGGAAGCTTGCCGGGCGAATTGCTTGGAATTTGTGGTTGCGCTGATGCCATGGGAAGCAATGGAGAATTTCTGGGTTATAGGCTCAATTGATTCATGTCTAGGGGTAGTCTCAAGTCCGGCTTTGTTTATTATTGCCCAGATACAATGTTCTCTAATTTATGCTTCTTTTTGTAGGACGTGCTAAGGTCATGAATTTGCCAATGTTTGATTGAATATCATTCTGAGGTAGCAATCTATGTAGGATGGTTTTTGATATCATTTGCGGAGGGTGTACTCCACCACGGGGAGTTCTAGGGACTCCTTTGAGGTTGGCAGGGGGGTTGGTTCACTAGGAGCTGCGGCGTGGACGATGTACGCAAGGGGGAGAAGAGTAGATAGGTTGGGATTTGAGTTGAATCTGCGATTACATCAACCTCTCGCCAAGCACTTTTAACTCCAACTGCCCCGTACTCTATCCACCGCCCCACACTATATATTACTTACCAACCCACCCACACCACACATAATTCTGTAGATTGCGCGAGGCGTATACCTATACTGTGTGTATCTGTATGTGGGTAGGTGAATGGCGGTTTGTTTTTCAAGATGTTTTGAGGAGTGTTAGGAGCTAGCTAACTAGGAATAGCTTCTTAGAAGTGGCTTAGCCTCTGGGCCTTTTTTTGGGCTGGATTCCTTTTTAGTCCAAGGGATCCAAGTGATATCCCTAGCAATATGCAAGAGAAGCTTTTCTAGGATAACGAATATGTCTGTGCGGCGTACCGCCTGTGGCCAGTGGGTTGGCTGGCAGTTTGTGTCAGTTGATTCGGCTGCTGCGGGATGGCTAGGTATGAAGGATGTGAAGCGACGCATGCTGAGAGCGTGGAAATAATAAGCATCTTAGTCAATATGTCTGCTGCAAGGGAGCGGGCCCACGGGGGGCATTCTGGGAGTCCACGACGTCGGCAGGCGACGGCGCATAACGCCCGTCGGGTCATTAATTGCAGGTAGTGAGTTGCCAGCTTGGCGGGGAAGAGCTATCGGCTTCGCGCGTCAAGGCATCGAGTTCCGGGAACGAGGTATGAGTCGGGGAGAGGTCATCGCGCCTCGGCGGGTATGTGCCAGAAACACGCCTGGTCCGAGGACTGTGGGTCTCGGGGACGAGGAGTGGGCCCTGGGACATGTATAGGCCACGGGGCCCGAGCAGATGCGGCGGTCGTCAACGGACGCGCCGGGGAAGGTGTACTGTCCGAGTAGTGTGGGCCCGGTCTTGGCGGAAAAAGGCCGTCGCGCCGTACGGTGCAAATGATGGGCGCAGAGGAGTTGACGTGACGAGACCATGGATCCCGGGTATGGGCGGTCTATCGTTTCGCGACACACCATTCACTTGTTTGTGACTGCTGTCTATTGTGTGAATTGTTTAGAATTTTTGCACATCGGTGGTTACAGTGAGTTTCTTTTGAAATGGAATGCAGAAATTCTGTGGGTGTAAAGAGCATGAGTTCTAGGTTTTTTCTTGGACGAGATCTTCTTCTTCGAATGCAGGGAGTTTTTGAGTTTTTTCTTGGATGGATCTTCGTCATCAAATGCAGGGAAGTTTTGAAGTTTTTTTTGGATGCAATTCCATGACTTGTTCTTCATATTGTTCTGATTTTTTATTGATCTGGTCATTCTTTTCCCACCCATGGCTTGAAATTTCATGTTGAATAGAGTGCTAAAAATTCTTTGATCCTAAGAAGGTTAGAGCAAAGAGTTCGAAGTTTGGGACACATATTCCGGTAGCTTATGTTGCTTTGCTATTATCATGATCATATCTACGTGATTTGGTAGGTGATAACGAAACGAGTCTGATGATTATATTAGATTTGTTTGTTTTCTGTAATCAGGGTGTGAAGTCTTCTGTACTGGATGTGAAACACTATGGTGAAACACCGAAGCGGAGTGACAGTGCATATGTCACAGTGAAGACTGAACAACCCTGATATGACGCATTGGGGAGGTGTCCTGTGGAGAAGTCTTATTTAGACGGTTTTTTAGTCCATTCTAAGATTTAGAAAATTTTCTATATATAAAAAACTTTTGTGCTGAATAACATGATTTTCATCACAATTCATTGGACATACAATGGTCTCACAGCCCGGTGTGCTAGACCGATAGTATAATAGTTGTGAATTGTGAGAATGACCATATATACACTTCGTTGTTCTTCATTTTTGGTAGTTCTTTAATTTTGTCTTCACCCATTGCAACATGTGATGGTGCACTACTTCAATCATTGCACACATCATCTCCAAATCTACTTCTTATCCTCAAGTTAGAGTTTAGTTATTGCTCTCTCTCCATCATCAACGATCTATCATACCTCACTTTCACATCATGTCTTTACCTTAGCCATTTTCAAACCATATCTCTCTTTCCATAATTTTTTTTATTTTTCTTGTTCGTTCCCGTAGTAAGTGCGGGTATTTTGCTAGTACAAACAAAAAACGTTGAATAAGAAAGGGCAGAGGGCCTTGTGACTGCTCACGCATATGCGATTTGTAGTCGAGGTCATATGGAAGGAGAGTTGAAGGCGGCCGAAGAATTTTTTTTTTATTTTTATATATTTTTAATAAATATTTAACAAAAGTTATACTTCATTTTAAAATTTCACAAAAAATATCTACCAAAGCCTTTAGGGCGTTTTTTAAAAATCACCCTCCAGAGGGGATTGTAATGACGTGGCAGATGGTCGGCCACAGCCGTTAGCACTTTTTCAGGGGCCACAATGGCCAACCCAAAAACCCCTCTTATGAGGGCGGCAAGGGGGCGCCGTAACGCGGCCGCGGACCGCTTTCTTTTACAGGCGGTCCCATTGTCGCCCCCTAAAGGGCCGATTTTTGGCGGCCAGGGGCTGCTGCAAAATAGCCACTTTATTTTTTTTTTCTTTTTTTTGTGATATTTTTTCTTAACTAGGAACTTGAGAATAGCAAAACCATCGTGAAGGTAAACTCAAACGATGCAAGATGTGGTGTAGAAAATTATGAGCGTGCTTTAAAAACGTACTGAAACTTCGGACCTCGAAACTCAATCTTCCCGGAAATTTCGCAAAAATTTTTTGGACAAACCCAACAAGTAGAGAGAAGCGGATGTAAAATTTTCTGTAGATGTTCGCAGAGTACTTATTTGCCGATTCCAAGACGTATGCGAAAGTTATGAACTATTTTAAAGTAGGTAAAGCGCGTTAGGGAGAAATAGGCACACTTTCAAGCGGTTTGCCCAAAAACACTCCAGAGGGGGCAAGGGGGCTGTGCAAAATAGCAACCCTATGGACGGCCATTTTGCAGGCGGACCCCTAGCCACCAAACCGCCTCTGGGAGGGCGGCAAGGGGGGCGCCTGTAAAATGGCTGCCTCTCCGAGTTTTTGCAGCGGCGGCCCCTTGTCGTCTTCCTAGAGGAGGTTTTTGGATAGCCAGGGGGGCCGTAGCCAAAGTGTTGACGGCCGTCAGCCACATCATAAATCGCCCTACGGGCGTGGGGGTATATTTTTGTAATTTTTTAAAACCGAAAATGTACTTTTTGTAAATATTTTATTAAATAAATATAAAAAAAAATTACAGCGGGACGACCCGACAGCGGACTGCGACGGGCAGAAGCCGCCAATTTTGGCCTGCCCCTGATCACCGCTCCGGGCTTAGCCTTCTCAGGATTTTGCCATTTTGGATGAGAATCCAGGTTGGGACTTGGGATACATCACCATCGAGATTTATAATACAACGAACGGGGGGTTTTTTTAACTGTTACTAATTTAATTTTTTTTAATTTACAAAATAATTTTTGATTTGGTTATTTGCAGAAATATGCCTCTTGCCGCGGGTGGCCACGGGGTATTTAAAACGCCATGGCCCAGGGCGGTGAATGGCCTCCCCGTCAGGCGGGCTAACGGCGGCCCCCACCGTTAGCCGGGGGCCACGTGGCGTTGCGCCCTTGGGGACGGCGGCGAAATGCAGCCAATTCGCCGCCTGGGGACGGCGGTTTTTAGGCTCCCCTATATATCCCTTCGCAACTCGCGGCGCGTCATTTCCCCTTCCGCCTCCAGCGTTCGTCAATAGAGCTGAGGCAAAGGAGGAGCAGTACAGCGCGAAGGCCCTCACGGATTTTTGAGCCGAATCTAGGTATTGTTTTGCTCTCTCTCCTGTTATATAGTCAATTTTTTAGACAAGTGTTAATTAGTACATAGACCGTAGTGTAATACCCGAGCATATTATGAAATATTAACGGTTTGGCATAACCATCGTTAGTGTTAAATTTATTTGACCGTACTAAAGAACATAGCGGACATGTAGTAAATTGTAGATATTTTAGAAATAAATATGCTCCGCCATGGCCATCGTTGGTATACGTCATTTCGACACGTTTAGATAACCTAGCGTATAACTTTATTAGCGTTGCTGGGTTAGTTTGTAAATGTAGAAACGGTAATGATTTGACTCATACCTATAGCCTTTTTATAAAGAAATATTGATTAGTAAGATTAATAACTGTAGTGAAAATCTTTTTTGTCAACAGAAATGGCAAATAGAGCTGTATTCGCGATATATCACGGTGAAGGAAATGTCAGAGAAGGACCATATGGGGTAGATTTATCGGAGTTCAACGTAGCACAAAAGGGAATTATAGCTCCAGCTGAGAGAAGTTTTCCTGGAGTTTACAATTGGTTATGAGGGATTCGAGTAGATCCTAAAGTAAATGCAATTACGGTGTACGCACTGGTTAGCTGGGCTGTGGAAGGTTTTGGTGGGAATTGATGCCAATAGATTCGACGGCTAGCTGGGTATTTTTTGTGGAGAGTGCACTACAGCGAGGATGGGCACCGAGCATCCTAGTGGTAGTGCATGACAGGGTCAGCATTGATCAGGCTGGTCAAGTACAGCGGAAGGGCCCGATGAAACAGGGGAGCAAATGAGGCAGAAGACGAGGGTGCCGGAGAGAAAGGAGGCCAAGAAGACATGGGACCTGGGGGTTTGCAGATGAAGGGGAGAGACACCCAGGTCTAGTACAGGAGATGAAAATTGAAGACTCAGAACCTGAGCATATGGAGGATGATGATTCTTCGGAGGACGATGTATACCCGGCAGAATGGGACAACGAGGACTTCTCCGGACTCGTTGTCTCAGAGGGGCACACCGTGGCATGGGAGTATCGGCAGAATGAAGTGGTGCAAGGCGCTAGATACGCCGAAAAAGCACAGTTGACAGAGGCTGTGAAGATGTGGGCCGTGTCACTTGGGAGGGAGTTCTAGGTATCAAAGTCCACCAGATCAGTGTACGAAGTGAAATGTGCAAGTTCAAGCGATGGATGTCCATGGAGGATGTACGCATCCAGGAAGAAATATGACGACTGTTGGTCCGTGTCAATCGTGACGGAGCACAACTGCCATCTTCCGGGTGTTCAGAAGTACCACAGGAACATATCATCTGCATTCATCGCTTCAGAGCTGTATTATGCTGTTGTGGAGAACCTCCGGTTCGAGCCCAAGTCAATTATCAGGCGCATCGAGGAGAAGTACAAGTACACCATTACATATGCCAAGGCATGGAGGGCCAAACAGAAGATAATTGAAAGGAGATTCGGCAGTTTTGAAGCTTCGTACAATAATTTGCCTCGTCTACTGGAAACATCTGTGCGAGGAATCCTGGCAGCTACTCCGAAATCAAAAGTTTCCTCGTTACCAAATCCTGGGCAGAACGTCCTTCAGCGGGCCTTCCTCTCTCTGCAGGCGTGCATGTTTGCATTTCTTCATTGCAGGCCCATTCTCTGCATCGACGACACGTTCCTAACTGGAAAATACAGAGGCCAAATGTTGACGGCAATCGGAGTAGACGGGAACAACCAAGTGTTGCCCGTGGCCTTTGCCTTCGTTGAGAGCGAGAACACAGAGAGTTGGTACTGGTTTCTGAAGCTGGTTAAGGAAAAGGTGGTGGGGATGAGGCCAGATGTATATCTCATACATGACTGTCATCCAGGGATGCTGCGTGCAATTGAGGAGCTGCGAAACGGATACGCAGACAAGGGATACCCTCCGGTGTGGGACGATGTAAGAGCATATGGTGCATGCGTCACATGGGCGCAAACTTTTATAAGTAGTTCAGAAACAAGGAGCTGATGGTCATGTTCAAACGTTTGTGCGCCCAGAATCAACAGAAGAAGTTCAATGAGCTGTGGAGGAGACTTGATGAGCTGACAGCCAAACATAGAGGCGAGAGTTCTGCAAGACCCGCAGCTAGAGGTGTTGATGGCCCTGAAGCTCTAGGTGCACTTTCCACCGATGACGGTACATTCAGAAGGAGGCCCTGGTTCCTCGGTTAGCAGATTTTCGCAGTGGATCGAGCATGAGCCGAAGAAGAAATGGGCATTGCTGTACGATGAAGGTGGAGCAAGGTACGGCATAATGACCACGAACCTTGCAGAGGTCTACAACTGGGTCATGCGTGGTGTAAGACAACTCCCCCTTGTTGCCATCATGGAGTTCATCCTACATGGAACACAGACATACTTTCACGACAGTTGCAGACAGAATGACCCATCTATGGCCGATGGAAACCTTTGGTTCAGCACAAAAATGACAGAGTACCATGAGGAGAAATGCAAGAAGGCAAGAGAGCACCGAGTCCGAGTGCAGGGCACACGAGAGCATAGATTTGAGATATTGTGTGCCGACAGCTCCAGGCGTGGCATATTCGCAAGGAAACCTTGGCAATAGTGTCCTAAAGGAAGATGGGACATGTAAGTGCTCCTGTCAGAAACCAAGCTTGTACCACAAGCCCTGTTCTCATGTCATTGCCGCTTGCGGGGAGTGCGGCATTAATGAACGCCAATATGTGTCTCCGTACTTTAAAAAGGAAGCAATCATGCATACATGGAGTACCGAGATTTTTGGTTTCGGCATCGTCGGCACTTTCACTGAAGACACAAGCTCAGTTTATTTCATCCCTGACCCGACGAAGGCAAGGAACAAGGCAGGCCGCCGTCGGACACGGAGGATTCGCAATGATATGGACGAATCCGAGGCCGGCGTTAGCGCTCAACGTTGTAGTAGGTGTGGAGAGGATGGACATACCTACAAGAAGTGCACGAAAGACACCGAGGCCCCAAGTGCAGCGGAAGTTCCTATGGAAGGATCAGGCGCCGATGGAAGGCGGCCAACTGGGGAAGGCACCACTGATAGGCAGCGTCATCACAGGCGTCCTCATGCACCTTTGGGTTATGTTGTGTAGTATAGCCGCTGGTTGCTGATGTAATGTCCCTGTAATGTGTACCAATATGCATGTATTGCTATCTGATTTTCGTTTTAGTGTGGGCCTTTTAAAGGTACTTTGCTGTCTGTTAATTTTCTGACTGTAATGCACTATGTTTAATTGAGCTAATCCGTTCCGCTTCTTTTTCCTTACAGGTATGGAGTACCAGACGCCTGAGTTGCTGGATCACGCCACCGATCAGTCCCATCGGTCGTTTCTCTCGGCGGTGCAGAACCTCGAGCTCGGTACCTTACGTCCTCGACCTTCTAGGCGACTCCTTCCCGTGGACGACAGGTTCACGACTAGGTACGTACGAACGTTGTACTGTGAAGCTGTATATATCAACTTACTAACTTGCTTTGTTTTGATTGTCAGGTTGCGGGAGGCAGGCCTTCTGCCGCTGTGTAGGCTGGTAGCAGCCGCAGCGGACCCGACTGACCCGGCGAAGAAGTGGGGTATCGACCGGTTGCTGATCACAGCTCTTGTGGACCGGTGGAGATCGGAGTCGCACACCTTCCACCTCCCATGCGGTGAGATGGCCCCCACGCTGCAGGACGTCAGCCTCCTCCTTGGGCTGCCTCTAGCCGGTGATGCGGTGGGCCCAGTTGACGGGCTCTAGGCGTGGCGAGACGACATCCTGCAGCGGTTCACCCCGGTTCACCGTGCTCCGGGGCTTCCCCTCGTTGGCGAGATCTCCCCGTACACGCATGCGGGCCCCCCTCAGGCTTGGGTACTGAGCTACACGGTAAGAATGCTTTCTTGTTGTTTTATGTTCATCCTTCAGTCCGTACTAGAATTACAGTGTCAACTTCTTTATATGTTACTGCAGTCTGATCAGCTAGACCCGGAGGCCGACGCGTACTCATTGCAGAGGAGCCTAGAGGCGTACCTGTTTTGGCTGTTCGGGTGGGTGATGTTCACCAACTCGCACGGCCACGCAGTCGACAAGGGCTTGATCCCTTACGCGAGGGAGATAGCCGACGCTGAGGACGGTGCTGTTCCCCAGTACAGTTGGGGATCGGCAGTCCTTGCCGCCACGTACAGGGGTCTGTGCGACGGCTGCAGGAAGACCGACCTAGAAGCGGTCTTCACGGGTTGTCCACTTCTCCTATAGCTCTGGGCGGCAGAGCGGTTCGCGATCGGCCGCCCCGTGGTGGACCACAGTCCGTACGAGTCCACCCTGTACATGGATGTCCCACCGGAGGACTATCCGACGATGGGGACGGTGTGGTGTCATCGTGAGGTATGTTCGGTGTTAGAACCATCTCGGTTTTTTATGTTACTTGGACTAACGAGAACTCTTTTCTTGTTTGTAGCGTCGGTACGCTCACGTGCAGGTGCAGAAGTCGTACCCAGACTTCGTCATGGAGTCCGACAGGATCACGGACGACGACGTTGTCTGGGAGCCGTACAGCGCCGAGGCGGTGAACGCGCGTGCGCCGCTTGGGCTGTCGTCCCTCTGCAACAGGGACCAGGCGTACTGGCTGACGATGACGCCGATGCTATTCGACATTTCTGTTGAGCCGCACTGCCCGCAGCGTGTGATGCGGCAGTTCGGTATGCGACAGACCTTCGGCCATCCACAACGCCCGGGCGTACCGCAACACGTTCACAGGTATATGTGGAAATGAATATTCCGTATTGTTATGCATTGTGTCACCGGTTGTGCTCTGCAGGTTAAATCGGCATGGCCAGGCCGCCGATAAGTTGTGGAGACCCATCGTCATCGAGTACATCAACGACTGGCTCATAGCCACGGAGGACGTCATCATGGAGATGCACCCCTACACAGCCGCCAGGTACGAGCAGTACCTTTCCTGGTACCAGCCCCGTACCAGACTACGGGTGACGTTCACTCCCGAGGCTCCACTGGCGCACGTCGCGGGGGTGCGAGACGCATACCCAACACACCGCGACCAGGACTACTTCCGTGCGGTGAGTCAATGGTTTTCATACTATTTTCAACGGTAGTTATCACCCGCAACTAACCACGCATGTCCTGC
This sequence comes from Oryza meyeriana var. granulata, assembly GCA_003991445.1. Classification (NCBI taxonomy): domain Eukaryota; kingdom Viridiplantae; phylum Streptophyta; class Magnoliopsida; order Poales; family Poaceae; genus Oryza; species Oryza meyeriana. The sequence goes on from RYFJ01002495.1 coordinate 10,802, forward strand.
TGAACAGGCGGACGATGCTAGGCGGGTCCACACAGAGGTCGGCCTACTGCGGCAGCGCCTTGAGGCTGGCATCCCTCTCACGCAGCAGGAGCAGACGATCACGTTCGGCCGGATGTGAAACACGATGCGCTCGGTCGTCCGTGCTCTGACTTGTCGCCGTTCCGATGCAGCCCCACCGATGCAGATACATATGCGAGGTCCCCATGGTGAAGGGTCATCGGCAGGAGCGGCGGGTTCTGTAGGGGCCAGTACGTCGTGGGGAGCAGGTCCTTCTGGTACCGCCGGAGGATCGAGGTCGGCAGGCTCCACGATTGGGCAAGGATTGTTAGGTACGTCAGGTTTGAACCTATTCTCCATAACTAACTGCACTTTTTATTCGGCTGACGCGGACTTTTCTTTACCAGACCCACGCGGTGGATCTCACCACCACCTAGGGGACACTGGGTGGGGATTTGCCCCAAGCACCTCTGCTTGGATCTTTACCGAGGACGACCTCCTTCCGGAGCAGGACGTGATCGGGTCATCACAGCTCGGAGGTGCACCGCACACACAGCCGCACGACGCCGGTGCTTCCCCTGCTGCTCAGGCGGTCCGAGCCACCCGTGGGGTACCAGCGGACCACCTGACGTACTCGCGCAGGCACGTGCGAGCGCAGCCTAGGAGGACGAGGAGGTGTATGACCTAGGGGCTATTGTTGTATTTATTTATTTATAGGTCTCGCATAACTTGTTTAAATTTTTCATGTCCATATTCACCCCCTCTAGGCTCGATCCCACCCTTCAGATCTGACTTTTCACAAATATTTACAACGGTACTCCGTCCTGTCTGTACCATTTTAAAAGGAGAAACCACTTTCGGAGCATACCATGCGCGAGTACGGATCACCTTTACTTGCATAATATAGGCCGTGCGTGCACCACATTGCGACAAGCGACCTTTCGGCGCGTCGCTTTAGTCATGCGTCATACATGGTCGGCCACTTCAACAGCTTTTTGCATATGCATGTCCCTTTTATTTTGACCTGTACGTCTCATAGGGAAATAGACGCACAACAACCTATATAAAAGCACCATCATAGTAGCAGAGGGCCTTCACCCAGGCCCTCGGGCAAACTTCGCACCGTTTATGAACTACGGCCACTACCTGCCTCACTAGTTTCCTTTTCTTCTTGTAGCAGCATCGAACAATGTCTCCTACACCTCTTTTCGTGGAGGATTGCAACTGGCGATATTTAGGTTTCACTTTGGTACTGCCACCTTGGGCTGAACGCTCGATATGCCTTTGTGGTGACCGTTGCCGGCTACGCGTATCTCATCAGGAGGAGACTTACGGCTGGAGATACTTCGAGTGTGTGCACCAGAGTCCCCAGGTATGTGTTTCAGTCAAGTCTTTGTCATATTCGTTTTTACGCCCACGACTCTTATACCAGGATATTTACCTTAACAGACCGAGGGAAGATATTGCGGCTTCATCGAGTGGATTGAGAACGGCAACCCGGAATATGACTACCTCCTGTTAGACGAATGCATGGCGCAATACATGGCCAGGAGGGCGGAGCACGAGCAACGTCTAGAGCTAGAAGGGGCAGACTGGAGAAATCGACCTCTCGGACTACCGCGATGGGAGGACCGTCCAACGTGCGCTTGTGGTGATCGTTGCCAGGTCGTCAGGTCGAGAAGGCCAGGAACTCTGCGACACAGAAGCTTTGTTTGTCCGAACATTCTTGACAACGATATCGATGTAAGTTCAAGCCGCACCTTACTTCCTGCAGATAGTTTACCTTCACCAAACGTGACGAATTTACTAATCAAACTCGTCCCACAGGATCCTCCAAGGAGGTGTCAATTCAGACAATGGATTGACAATTTCACGCCGTCATATCTATCACGGCACTGGAACATGCAACCAGAATCACCAGCCGACTACAGCCTATCTAGATCGTACCATGAACGAATCGCCCGCTTTTCTAGGAACCGATGACTAGAACGAGCGGATACATTGTACTGTTAACAATGTAGTATCCCTTGTTGTATTTCGTACTATGGGTGTCGCATTCATCATGCCGCAATGCGAACGGCTCGCATCTAGCTAATATCACTATGCTATTGTACGTGCACTGCGTTAAGTATCGACCGAGTGGATGACGAATAATACAATATATCGTCTTCCAATGTCGAATTAAAAATCATTCAGTACGTACATTTTTGGGGTTAAAAATTAGCAACAAAATTTTCAAATTTGGTAATTTGCAAATGGCCCCAGGGGGCCGAGGCCTGGGCTGGGCAATGGTCCGATCGGGAGGGGGCAACGGTCCGATCGGGGGTATTCGGACGGTCCGATCCCTAGACGGACGGTCCGATCTGGGGCAACGGTCAGTCCGATCAACGGTCCAATCCGGGGGCAACGGTCCGATCGTGTGCATTCCGATGGCCCGATCCCTGAGCGGATGGTCTGATCTTAGGCAATGGTCAGTTCGATCAACGGTCCGATTCGAGGGGCAACAGTCCGATCGAACGATTCGGACGGTCCGATACCTAAGCGGACGGTCCACACAGGGATCGGACCGTCCGAATCGCCGGACGGTATGCTATGCATTCGCCGCCCTGGGGGACGGCGGTGAATGCCTCCAAGGGGCCGCCGTCCCCAAGGGCGGCAACGCCACGTGGCCCCCCTGGCTAACGGCGGGGGGCCGCCGTTAGCCGCGCCTGACGGGGAAGCCATTCGCCGCCCTGGGCCACGGCGGTTTTTAAATACCGTCGTGGCCCATGGCGACAAGAGGCTATTTCTACAAAATAACCAAATCAAAAATTAGTTTTGTAAATTAAAAAAAATTAAATTAGTAACAGTAAAAAACCAACGGCCGCGTGCGCCCTCCACGTGAACACGGTGACCTTCCTTATTTGGCCTCAGGCCGATTTCTTTTCGGGCTTGGCCCATTTTCATTTTTGGCCTCGTGCGCATGTGAATTAGGTCCAAATTTGAGTGGCAGCCCACTATGCAACAAACAAGGCAAGATGGGCTTGCAGCCCAAACAGATTATTTTGTCTTTTTCTGTTTTCTTTTTTTATAATTCGATTATTTCTATTATAAAGTTTATATACCAAATATTTCTACATAATGTTTATATACCAAAAGTTTATATGTAAAGTTTTATTAATAAAGTTTGTGTATACAAAGTTCTTTTTTTTATATGTATAAAGTTTCTATGTATAAAATTTTTATACCAAAAATTTATATATATATAAAGTTTGTCTATACAAAGTTTTCAAATTATTTTTAGCTGGGCCAAATGCTAAATGGGCTATGAGAGGGGGAAGGAACATTACACGTGGGCAATAAAAAGAGGAAATTTTTTTGGGCCGAAACATATGCGTGCGCATGGGCCAAAAGAACTCATGGACGCGGACTGAGGTTTGTCGTTCGCGCGCTTCCATGGTGCGCGCCGGCTCGCGCGTTAGGAGCCCTCCATCACCATGGAGGGAGAGCAAGAGAGCTCCCAGCCTTCTCTCGAGGATGACGATAGGAGCACAGGCAGTGAAAAACGAAAAAAATGTGGCATGGGGAGATCGAATAGAACGTACAAAGTTAAATTCTCTTCCCATCAGAATAAGAACATTGTCAATTCTCTGGTTGAGTTTTCAGAAGTTGAGTTAGTTTGTGAGAGAAGATGGTGGAGGAAAGATGAAGATGCTTGCCTCCCGCCCACACTTCGTGCTGCTTTCGATCGGTGCCGAGGTGAACACGCTGCCGGAGCGCACCTGGTGCACGGGACGTGGACGAGTTCGCACGACAAGGACTGGCTCGCCACCGCGTTCGGCTCGGGAGAGTTCCTCGCTGGCGCAGCCCCCGCCAAAGGAAGCCAGATTTGGTCAGAACCGTCACTGCGGCCCCAGGTTATGATTCGCCAACCTGAAGGTGCCGATGGTGCAATGTCGTCTAGGCAAGCGCGCTGGCCTCGGTGGTCGGAAGAAGGGGAGGCGGCGCCGCTGTCGAGAGAGGAGATGGTGGCGGTGCGCTCTCGCGAGTCGTGAGAGAGCGTCGGGGGAGGAGCCAGATCTATGGTTCTTGGCTGGATTGATGAATTGGGGAGCCGGGGTATTGGGGAACTCTGATGCAGTGACTATGGGAAAATACAAATTTGCCCTTCCATTCAACAGATCCGACGCTCGGAGTAGAGGGTATACCAGGTACGAGTCCTCTGAGCCGTCCGATCCAGCTTGATTGACGGCTCTCATTTGGTACATCCTCCCCGCCAGGATAGTAAAAATCCGTGCCCTTGCTTATTGAACGGTTTGATTTTGTTTGGTACCTTGTTGGATGATGAATTCGAACAACCAGCGAAAATCAATGGGTACAAGTGCTCATGCTAGCCAAATTTGATAATTCTACCCGACTCTCCGTTCACGCATTCATTATCCAGATGTTCAATTTAAATTGGTCAAATTATAGCTGTTAGATATATAGCGGGGATACGGAGAACAAGATGTAAACATTCTTGGAGCATATAGAAATATAAAAAAAATATTATATAGAGACATATAGATAGCTAATTTTAGCCACTTTATTTGTCAGTGTATCAGTATAATCTCGTGCGCTACTTTACTTTTTACATATGGACGAATATTTTGGTATTAGACGACTCATACGTCTATAAATACTGTGGTCAGAATTAACCCCTCATATTATTTAAGATGCTCTTGTTTCCATCGTCTCCCCGAATAATGTGAATAAATTTTGCATTGCATTGACCATGGAAAAAAATCCAAAAACCCCATCACTGTACATGTCACCTTTCCCTATTTTGATTAGCCAGTACGTACTGGGGCCCTAGACCTGAGAGATCGGATCATCGGGACAAGTTCGCGTCGACCGAAACCCAACGGGAGCACACGATCACCCGGGCACGCACACATACGGGGACCAACCGCCAACTGGCGAGCCATACCTGGCGCGTCCGAACGTGGCGGGCGTCCAACCTCACCGCATTCCCTCCTCGCAAGGTGAGCAACTCTGCTCGATACGCTTGGCAGCTACGAGCAGTGTTTACGTTTTCATCTATTGAAAACTACGAATCTTTGAGGTTTTGACGTGGCATAAAAGTATATTTCAATTGAAATTTCGAACGGTTTTTAAGAATTTAAGTTTTAAATAGTTAAATTTAATTGAATTTTAACAAAATTTAGCAAAAAATATCACTGCTAAAGCTAGGATCTACCCCTCGATCAGAAAGAGAAACCTGGCCACAACTAACACGCGAAAAAAACGCACAAGCGGTTCAGGAGCAACACGCACGGCAAGCGACTTCATCTGAAGAAATCCCACAAGCGATCTATAACCATTGTCAGTTTGTTATAAACCCGTTGGGACACGTGAACGCTCATATGAGCGTGACGCGACCAAACCCGGGGAGAAAAGAACAGACGATGGCACTTCCGATCTGACGTTGCAAAAGGCGCTTTGACAAAACGTGTCCGGAAATAGTAACAAGCGTGAGTTTTTCCTGTGTCAGTTTTGTCTTGCATGTGCACCAAAAACAAGAGTTAAACAGGGTAGTTTTCGATCGTCTCAGCTAGCACATGGTGATTACAGGATGGTGACCGATCCAGAATAAATCATCATCAATCAAAACAATTAAATACTCGATTTTCTATTGTCGTCTTTCTTATTCCATGGATGATCTTGATAGGGTTTTCTTTGCCGTCGGTTACAGCGGTAACATGTTTAACTATCTAGAACCAAGTTATAACAAAATTAAATAAAAAATTATTTTTGTAAATTTTGTTTGGTTTTTCTCAGTTTAATGGTGCAATCACAAAAAATTTTGACGGCCTTGTCATGGATAAGGGGTTCTACTTTGTCATTCTTTCATGATCATCTAGAGCTCTAGGCATTAGGCGGCCCGGGAAGTCTGTTCTATAGTATAACTCCTTAGTCCATGTAAACTGATCAACCTAACAGTCACCTCCTAACCTCATGTCTCTCATCTATGATGGATTGAGCCAGGGGCAGATCCAAGTTGAGTTTAGGAGGCTTATTGTCTTCTTCCTCCAGCTCTAACTTCGTTCTCTGGCTGAGCAAGCTAGTAGCAATTGTCATCCGCTGCTCACCAGTGCCAGCCACCACCGTCGGGCCAGGAAATACCGAGCAAGTCGAGCAGCTTGGCCTCCCTCTGCAAGTGGATAAGAGATCGCAAAAAGGGATAGATGAATTAGTAGATGGTATCAGTGACAAGAAAAGACCATGGCGGTGGGAAGGCGAGGACTTTTTCATGGGCGTTGGAGAGGACGGCGTTGATGTCACACCCGGAGTTTTACCCTTTAGAGCCTTAAATCAAAATGTGAAATCAATAAAAGAAGTGGATTAAATAAAGCAAGAAGAAAGAGTTTAAATGAAAATAGTAAATAATAATTTGTCATGGCTGGGAATATATTTTTTGTATTCTCTATGCCTTAAAGTGCTAACAGGAATTTTACTGGAATTTTTAGAGCACAAGAAGTATTTTCAATAAATAAAAATATTTATCAAAATTAAAATAAATCAGAAAACCCTTGGAAAGTCTTTTCTTTCAGTGGGCCACCTCCTGGCCCAGTTCTCCCCATGCGCGCATGCCGGCCCGCGCGGTGCTGCTTTGCCCTCCCTGTCTTCGGCCCGAGACGGCCTAGCCTGTCCCCCGCGTGCCTCTCCTATTGAGGAACAACTAGGAATTAAAAATAAAATTTCTAGAAAGGTGGAGGATATTTCAATAGTAAGGAAATACCTGTATGTCTTTCCTGAAGATCTATTGGGATGCCCCCAAAGAGAGAAATAGAATTCAGAATTAACTTGGCACTAGGGATAACCCCAATATACAAGAGGCCGTATAGTATGATTTCGGATGTGACGGCAGAGGTCAAATAGCAAGTTGATGATCTGTTACAGAAGGGTTACATTTGACTGGGCACGTCACCTTGAGGTGCACCGATCAAATTTGTGGAGAAGAAAGATAGAGCCAAAAGGATGTGCGTAGATTACCACTCACTAAACGATGCAACAATCAAGAACAGATACCCTCTTCCAAGAATTGATAATATTTTCGATCAGTTAGGATAAGCCACCTTATTCTCCAAGATAGATCTGCGATCAGACTACCACCAGTTGAGAATTCAGGAAGAAGACATTCCAAAGACAACCTTCACCACTCAGTATGGGTTGTACGAGTGCACGATTATGTCATTTGGACTCACCATGCGTCAGCCTTCTTCATGAATCTGATGAACAAGGTATTTATGAAATTCTTGGACAAGTTTGTTGTGGTATTCATTGACGACATCCTCATCTATTCAAAGTCAGAGGAGGAACACGAGCAACACCTCCGGCTAGTGCTTGAGAAATTGAGAGAACACTAACTGTATGCCAAATTCAGCAAGTGTGATTTCTGGTTGGAAGAAGTAAAATTTCTCAACGTCATCACCGCACAAGGGGTAGCAGTGGACCCAATGTGGGGACCGTTCGGAGGAGGTCCAAACGTCCCCACAGTACACATAACCGCCCAGGAAGTTCAGTTACGCATAGAATGATACAGAAACAGAACTTCAAATTAATTATACAAACCGATAAGGTTCTAGTACAACCCAAACTCAACACACGCACACAACGGGCCTATGACCGTACACGTACAACCAAAAGACGCAACTCTGCACCACAGGAACGGCTTGAGTGTAGAGTCGACCTAAAACTCGAAGCCTTCATCTTCGTCCCAATCCAGCGGATCAACGGCTTTCTCGACTTCACCTGCAACTTCCTCCTGAACAACTGGAGCCCAAAAAAAAAATATGCAAGACTGAGTACACAAGTACTCCGCAGGCCATGCAGGGAAATATATAGTGATGCAGGATATAACAAAGGAGGGAATTGGTTTAACTCTAAACCGTATCAGTAGTTCACAAACATCCCAATTTATAAACCAGTTTAGTTTTAAAGGGTTTAATATTACATGTCATCATCTCTCAATTTAAACCATTATCACAATTCTACTCATGTCATTACTTTGGATTCACCCATGACATATCTCCATTAACCGGGAGCACAGCGTATTCGAATACCAAACGACTCTACAGCGTCTACCCAGCTTTACCCGCACGATACCCATAGCTAGCTAGGTTGAAGATAACAAAGTGTAGTACTGCCCCAATCTCATCTCTGTTCTGCCTAGCAGGTTATAGGACAAGACGCCTATTGGCCTCAACTTGGCCTTCGCAAGGGTGTGCACCAACCCGACGACTCGTCCACCCACTATTACACGACTAGGAGGAACACGCAGTCCTCAAAGACCGCAAAGGGCACCGCAGCACCCACACTCATATAATTAAATAATCTTGCATCACTCAGTGGCCATTACACACGTTAAAGCCTGAATTGCCAATACACTGAATGGCTGCAGAAGTTCAATTCACTGGAGCAGTACACACTGAGTCCGAATATCTCGATCGTGCGGATGGGCACTAACTATGTCACTTATACTAGCATAAGGGGTTATGTCCTTAAAACTTTAAATATATCATGTACTTCCAAAACTATCACATAAAATAACAGTTTCATATATATTCAACATGTTCATAATAAGCAGGATTAACCTAAAGTTATCAAGGATATATAATAGGCTCAACTCAAGACATGGCATTACATTTATAATAATATCAAATAAAATATGTTATCTATTTTGAAATACTTTAGAAAATTAACTCATGCATCATATTTAAGTACTTTAAAGTAGTACTCTACCCAAAATATGACCTAGCTCCAGATTGGGTTCAATTATTGTTCAAAGGATGCATGACTTGCCTTCGAGATCGGCGTAGTTGTACCAATCGTCTCCTCCTACGACTGTGTAGGCGTATGCGTCAGCTATGGACTCGGACTCCTCGATTGGATCTGCTGCAGCGGAATCTATCGATACACAAATAAAATAAATAAGCAAATAATTCCAAATAAATGCCAAAAATTCAGAAAGTGCACAGAATATTAAAAGAGGAATTATGGAAGAAATCTGGGATTTTTCCGAAGTCGCGTTGAGCGGAAACCCTAGAGCCAAAATTAGGGTTTCATCAACGAATGCTCGGATCGCGATGAAACTGGCGCGGATGGATTCGGAATAATTTAAGGAGTTAGGAATAGGTCTCGGATTTTGATTTCGAGGACAAAAGAGTGATAAACCAGTTGAAACACGAATTAAGGAATTTCTGAATTATCTTTTAAAAAGGAAAAGGCTGGTTCCTCGGTTTTCTTCGGTTCACCGGGGGCGGCCGCGTTTTAGCAGCGCCAGCGACGAGGGAGGCGGCGAGGCGGCGAGGGGAGGCCGGTTCCGTGCTCCTGGGAGGATGGAGATCCCATTCCCCTAGTCTGTTGCGGCTGAAGAGGCGGCGGCAGAGCTGGCGACGGCGGACAGAGAACGGCGGCGGCGACAGCCATCGCGGCGGCGGCTCCGGTAAGCTGGCGGCAGGGCACGCGGCTGGGGAGCATCAGGGCGGCAAGGGGGAGTCGACAGTGGTGGCGGCTGAGCACGAGGAGGCCGGGAGCGGGCTGGCACCGCGTGGCCGACAGGCAGCCGTGCAGGGGCGGCGGCGCAAAGCGGCGCCGGTGAGGCTCCGGCGGCGATCTCGCCGGGGAAGGAGAGGGGAAAGGAGGAGTCTGGTATGGAGAAGACGATGGTCACCTCAATTTTGAGAGATAGACGACGACTGCGACGAATTTTGGAGATTAAGCGGAGGCGGCCGAAATTAGGGCTTCTCCTTTCTCGGCTCCGGTGACGACAGACGGCGGCGCGAGAGTGGAGGCGGCTTCAGGGGAGTTGAAGAGAAGATGAAGGCGGTCCTTTTCGCTTTTGGCGGCGACCGACGAGGTGCACTGGAGAGGGAGATAAAGAGGGAGGCAGAGGCGGCGCGAGGGTGGATGCAGCTTCCAGGCGAGCTCGAGCTGAGGTCGGTTCTCTGAAGAAGCTTCGGGGTTGCGACGCGTGGCGATGGCTAGAAGGAGCAGCGACGGTGTCTCTCGGCAGAGGCGGTGGAGGGAGCATAGGCCGGCCTGGGCTGGCGGCCAGAAGAAAAAAAAATAAGAAAAAGCAAGAGAAGGAAGAATAAAAGAAAAAGGACCGGGTCGAGAAAAAAAAAACGGGTCGACGACAAGGAAAAATGGGCCGATGACCCGAAAACGACGCGGATTTATTCGCGAGAATTTTAGGATGGACGGATAGATTGATTTGCACTTCTGAAAAAGGAAATAAAATAAAAAGAAAAAGAAAACAAAGAAACAATTACGACGAACGAAGAACGATATTTTAAATAGAATGAAACGGAAAACTCAACGCGTGATTTTTAGAAATTCACAAAAATTAAAAACGGTTTTAAAATTTAGTGATTTTTAGGGCTGTTACACCCAACCAATGTAGAGTCAGTTATCAATTGGAAGCCACCAAAGACAGTGACTCAAATCGGGAGTTTTCTTAGACTTGCGAGCTATTACCATCGATTCATTGAGAACTTCTCAAAGATTGCTAGACCTATGATATAGTTGTTAAAAAAGGACGTAAAGTTTGTTTGGACTGTGGAGTGCAACAAGAGTTTTGAGGAACTTAAAAAGGAGATTAGTGTCTGCGCTAGTGTTAATCCTGCTAGACTCAAAGAAAGAATTTCAGGTGTACTGTAATGCATCACGCCAAAGGCTTAGATGTGTATTGATGCAAGTAGGCGGGCTTCGTTGCCTATGTGTCCCGCCAATTGCATCCCCACGAAGGCAACTACCCTACACATGATCTGGAATTAGCCGCAGTAGTCTATGCCTTGAAGATTTGGTGGAATCACTTCATCGATAACCGTAGTGAGATATACACGGACCACAAGAGTCTGAAATATATTTTCAGTCAGCCTAATCTGAACCTCTGTCAGAGAAGGTAGTTGGAACTGATTAAAGACTACGATGTGGAAATACACTATCACCTGGGCAAGGTCAATGTGGTAGCAGTTGCTTTGAGCAGGAAGAGTTACTGCAATACTGCTCGGGTAGAGACCATGTGCAATGAGATCCAACAAGATTTGAAACATCTGAACTTGGGCATAATCACACCTGGTTTTGTGGCAGCACTAGAGGTTCAACCCACATTCTACGATCAGGTTCGTAAAGCTCAAGTGAACGATCCGAAGATCAAGGAGCTCAAGAAGAACATGATGGTTGGAAAAACCTAAGGTTTTACCAAAGACGAACAAGAAACCATCTAGATGGGAGAAAGGCCATGTGTCCCTGAGAACAAAGAACTGAAGGAGCTTATACTCCGGGAAGCTCATGAGACCCAGTATTCAATCCATCCCAGCAGCACCAAAATGTACCAAGATCTCATGACTAAATTTTGGTGGGCCAGCATAAGAAGAGAAATAGCTAAGTATGTAGCACTCTGTGGCGTATTCCAGCATGTGAAAGAAGAACACCAAAGGCTAACAACACTGCTTCAACCGCTTAAAGTTCCAGAATGAAAATGGGAAGAAATCGGGTTGGATTCATCACAGGATTGCCCTAAACTCGTCGGGGTATGATTCGATTTGGGTGATCATTGACCGACTTAGTAAGGTCACCCACTTCATCTTGGTACACACTACTTATCGGGCAAGAAGCTAGCAGAACTCTATATGGCCAGGATAATGTGTCTACACGGGGTACCCAAGAAGGTCGTATCCGACCGTGGGAGCCAATTCACCTCCAAATTTTGGTAGAAGCTACAAGCAGAAATGGGAACCCATCTGAACTTTAGCACTGCTTATCATCTTCAAACAGATGGGCAAACTGAGAGAATTAACTAGATATTGGAAGACATGCTAAGCGCATGTGCGCTTGATTTTAGTGGGACATAGTATAAGAGCCTACCGTATGCAGAATTCTCTTACAACAATAGCTATCAGGCCAGTTTACATATGGCACCGTTCGAGGCATTGTATGGAAGAAATGCCGCACTTCTCTCTTCTGGGATCAGACAGGGGAACGTTAGGTCTTTGGGATAGGTGCTCTCAAGGAAGCCGAGGAAAAAGTAGCCATCATTCGGGAAATGTTAAAGATAGCTTAGTCTCGACAGAAGAGCTACTCCGACAATCGCCGCAGAGATTTGAGTTTTGAGGAAGGAGACTACGTGTACCTTCATGTCACCCCACTCTGAGGAGTATACCATTTCCAAACCAAAGGGAAATTGGCTTCACACTTTATGGGACCGTATAGGATTTTGGCTCGTAGAGGTGAAGTTGCCTATCAACTGGAACTCCCACTAGCCATATCAAGCATTCATGATGTATTCCATGTCTCCAGCTGAAGAAATGCTTGAGAGTGACCCAGATGGCGGCATCGATGGCGTCGAAGATGTTGACTCTCTCCCCGCTAAAGAACCCCCACCAGTAATCTAGCGATGGCGGCGGCGCCAAAGAGCGTCAGCGGGCCAGTACAAAATGATTTTAATTGGAAGGAAATGCAAGAAATGGCATTGCAGCGTCCACACTCTAGTTGAGAATGACATTTTATTGAATCCTATTTAAATGATGGTATTTCAGCGAAGCCAACCTTCTGCAATGGCATATATCCAAATTTCTCCTCTCTTATTGCTCTCTATGGGGATCCAGCAGGTAGGGGGGCTGAAGCCCCCACGCTGGATCCACCCCTGGATTGAGCTAAATTTTTCTTCGAGGCTATACAAGGTTTAGGTGTGGACAAACTCGGTCATCCATTCATATCTTAAGAAATACTAAATAGAGGCATCATCAGCAATGAAATACAACCGCTCCTTCTGTTTTCAAATGGATGTAGAATACAATCAAAATTTAAAATTTCAACTCAATAGTAAATGCAAAAAACTAACATTTTTGTATAGTTATCATAATTATAAACACACTAAAGGCAATAATTAAACATGAAGTATGGAGAGATATAGTAAATAAAAATTTTCAAAAAAATGATATAGTAAATAAAAACTCATTAAACGAATGCTTGGAATGGTAGCTCATTAGGCCATTCACAATGCACCATGGCTCTAGGTGTGGTCTTATGCCCAAAAGGATGTCCACGTAGGATCAGGACACTCAAGCTTCAGCCGAAGATACGGACCTCACAATGCAAAGTGTCCTCAGATGGGTCCCACCAAATCTAAAGCATCAGTTGGAGATACAAAGCCCACATTGCCATGTAGCCTTGTTGTGCGTAAAATTCCTACACTGCCCTCGCTCTCTCCTGTATTTGAAGTATACAATTGGGTTTGGAAAATTTTTTGATAAGTGTTTGCTTTAGACTTGTGATTGTAGATGTACTTAAAAAAAATCCAGGATCTGATTTGAGAGTTTATGAAGTATTTAATCACAAGTAACTGTTTTATTAATTGCCATGGTTGCTGACATGAGCTTTATTTATATACATTGGTGGTCGCACAACCTTTATTTATAAATACATGGGTGCTCCCACGAGCTTTATTCGACAACATATGCTTCTAAGAGCTTTATTCAACTACATCAGTTTGCAAAGAGTTTATTCAACCACCTCTTAGAACTACATTACCCTAAGCAGATAGGTGGACTTGATGACTTTATTTAGTGCAGTAAATTGAAAGATACAAGTACTTGCTAATCCTGTTGATGACCATACCTTTCCTAGATGTGCTCCACTAAATCTCTCTTCAACCTGTTGTGCATAGCACGGTCATGGACCTCTACATCTCGCTGCAGCACTTGAGCAAATTCTGGTGGTACCTCATTATGGTACTATGGAGCTTGTACCTCATAATCGCCTCCATTGTCATTCACGCCGTGCTCTGCTTCATCTTGTTCATCTTCAATGATCATGTTATGCATTATTACACAAGCAGTCATTATGTTGCCAATGTCCGCTTATTCCTATATCCGTGTTGGTACCGCTACCACCCTAAACCGTTGTTTTAGTATACCGCATGCACATTCAACATCCTTCCTCGTCCCTTCCTGCTTTTTGGCAAACAATTTGTGCTTCTCCATTTGGGGCAAAGAGATCGTGTTCATAAGTGTGGCATATTCCGGGTATATCCCATCAGCAAGGTAGTAACCCAAGTCATAGTGATTTCCATTTACAATGTAGTTCACCCTTGGTGCTCTCTTGTAGATAACATCAGTGAATATCGGAGATTGATTTAACACATTGATATTATTGTTGGACCCTGTGACGCCAAAAAAATGCATGCCAAATCCACCGATCATGTGAGGCTACTGCCTCGAGAATGATCATTGCGGCTCTATAATCACCCCTTGTGTACATACCTTTCCAACCGTTAGGACAGTTCTGCCACTTCCAATACATGCAGTCAATACTCCCCAACATACTCGGAAAGCCACGAGCCTCAGTTATTTGTAACAAACGATATGTATCCTGAACAGTGGGTTTTCTTAAATATTCTGGTCCAAAAACTTCGATGACACCCTGACAGAAGTTGGCTAGTGACTCGTACCTGGTGGTTCCACCTATGCGCATGTACTCATCAGTTTGGTCCGGGCAACAACCATACGCTAACATCTGCATAACAGCTGTGCACTTCTGTATCGGTGAAAGACCGGCACGACTAACTGCATCAGCCCGATTGGTGAAGTATGGTGACCATTCTCCAAGTGCACTTACGATCTATAGAAATAATCCCTTGTTTATATGGAACCTTCGGTGAAATTGTTGTTCGTTGTACACTGGGTTATCTGAAAAATAATCGGCCATCAGCTTTGCATGGCCCTCTTCACGATTACGCTCAATGTACCTTCTGCGACTGGTATGCCTACATGAGGATGATGGATGGAATAATGTTTCAATATTACAGGCCATCTGTGAGATGAGATCGTTGAATTGGTTTTGATGGGAAATATAATCATCCATAGAAAAGATGTCGGCTGGCTCGACGTAGTCATCTCCCAAACAATCGTCATCTTCAGAAGATTGAGAGGACATGTCCACTGGAATTCAGTCCAACAGATCACCACCCAACTAATGGAGGATATGACCAGTTCATTGAAAAATGCAGCAAATGATTGAAAAAATGATAACAGAAATAACCAGTAGATTGATCCCTCAAATAACCAGTTGAGTTATCACAGATCATAGCAACTAAAGGAGGATTTCACTAAATCACATATCACAGAAAATAGAGATCACAGTGTCATCTCCCATGGAGAACAATCACAGATCACAGCAACATAACCAGCAAATCACTAAATCATAGATCACAACAACTAAAGGAGCATTTCACTAAATCACAGATCACAAAAAATAGAGATCACATAGTCATCTCCCATGGAGAAGTAGAAGTCCAGTAGAATCTTTATGGTTCAGTAGTTCAGTAAATAGGCCAACAAAGGCATGACCAAAAAGTATCCTAATACATAAATATCTTGGTTCACTAAACCAGCCAACTAATACATAAATATCCTAATACATGGACTAATAATCCCACTAGCAACATCTCCTAATGGCATAGTCACTGCATCACAGAACATTTCACTGATAATTCCTACTCCAGAACCAGAACAGACCCAGAACCAGAACAGACCAGGACAGCAGGGGCACCACATTTTGAGCCCCCAGAACAGCAGCAACCCAGAACTCCACCTGCATCACAGCAATTATGAATTATAACATAGAAAATCTGCAGCATGTATTACCAGCAGAAATAATTGTCCCCTGCAGAAATGGACAGTTTTCTTACCAGCAGCCAACAATCCCAATAGGGCTGCAACCCACTACACCCCCCTGCAGCAACCCAGAACAGCACCAGCACCACAAAGGGCAGAACTCCACCTGCATCACAGCAATTTTGAATTATAACACAGAAAATCTACAGCATGTATTACCAGTAGAAATGTTTGTCCCCTGCAGAAATGGATGGTTTTCTTACCAGCAGCCAACACTGGATTTGTTGATGTGGAGTACAAAGGTGTTGGCCACTCACAAAAATTTCTAACACTTGAGCAGGGCAAAAATGGTCAACTAAAGCCAATAAGTTGACCACAAAATGAGTAGCTGTTGCTAGCTACGATTGAAAGATTAGGGCTAGTCAACCTACAATGGTACTGAAAAGAGAGACATAAATGTGAAGTACTCAGTCAAAACGGTTACCAAGGAAATCTCAGTTGGGTTGAGACCTGTCAACTCTCCCCCAGAGTTGATCTGAGAGGAGTGTGACAACCCTAATATGGGCTTCCTTGGCCCATGGCTCCATATTAGAGGTATCCACATGCAGTAATTCGGTGAATTTTTCTAGAAACTTTTTTTATGGTCAACTAACTTAGCCTCCTTCTCTTGAGCATCCTTGAGCTGCAAGGTGGCATCCTCAACCCTTTGATGAGATAGTTTCTGCTGGAGATCCTTAATTCCCTCTAGCTCTTTCTTTTGAGTAGCTTGAGTCTGCAAGTGCTCCTTGACCTCCAATGCCACCTCATCTGATGTGCCCTTCCCCTTCTTTGCCTTTTTGATACCAATTGGACGCACCATTGGCTCTGAGTTCCTATTTAGATCTAGTGTATGCCTCTTAGGACCTCGAGCAGCACTTGATACATGGATATTTCACTTTGGAGAATTAGCCACAACCTTCCACCAATGTGTGAATGTGAACTGGTGGCCTTGGCGAGTCCTATATAGCTCCAATGCTTGGTCCATGAGCTGCAAGTCACTCCTACCACTAGCATATGCATCTCTAAGCTAGAGTAGCATCCATTGAAAAAAGAGACTTTCTTCGTAGTCTTGTGCCAATGGCCCTTCAGATGGCTCACTTCCCTCTTCCTCTCGTCTGGCATAGTGGCATTGAACGCTTCTGTGACCTTGGTCCAGTAGATTTCCCTCTTCCTTGCATTGCCCTTGATGGGATCAGTTGAGTTATTGAGCCATGCACTAACCTAACAAAGCCCATTGATTTGTTAATTGGAGTGGGTCATCAGTGGTTAGGATGAAATTTTTATAGCATGTATACATAGGGTCAGGTTGGAGTGGGTCAGCACTAACCTAACAAAGCCATGCACTAACCTTCAATTTTTCGGTTAGGTTGGAGTGGGTCAGCAGTGTTAGGATGATATTTGTAATGATCGCATATTTATTTCTATGCAAAACTATTTTAATAAAAAGCTAAATTCAAATTTTGGCTCTTTGATCGATTCTTGGATTTTTGTGCCATGTGTGATCTCAAGAAAATTCTTAAAAATGTTTAAAACAGCCCTAGCAGCCTCTGTAGAGCTCCCCAAATTTTTGCAGAAATTTTAAACCCTTTTTGAATCAATTTCAAAAATCAAATCCTTCAAAATCCTTTCAAATCCATCCCTGGAAAAAGATTAAACCCTACTGTTCAAACCGGGCCGCCGCCTCCTTTCTCGGCCTAGTTCTGTTTCTCCCCCGCACGGCCTACTCGGCCCGCGCAGGCGCGCGCGCGTGGATTTAATCCCACGGGGCCCGCGTGTCAGCCGCCCCAACGCCGCACATCTCCTCGGCCGCCCGATGATTCCACGCGGACGGACGAGATCGACTCTGCCGTGCGGTCCCACTTGTCAGCCCGACAACACGTCGTCGTTGTCTACCTCTCGACGCCCGCTCGCTCTCTCTCTCTTCTCCCGAGCCCTCTCGACTCTTCTCTGCCCATACCGCCCTACCTCGCCTCTTTTAAGCCCCGGCCTTCGTCGTCAACGCCGCCGTCCCATCCTCACGTCACCACCGGCGAGAAATCCGTGCCGTCGCCTCAACGAGCGCCGGAGTCAAAAGAGGAACATGGCCGCCGCAGCTTTTCCCACGCCGCCAAGCCTCGGAAGTCAGCAAGCACGCTCGGGTACCCCGTTCCATCGCATCGCCATAATCTCCTCTCCTCGTTTTTCCTCTCTGGAACCCAGATGACGCAAGCCACAGAGCTCCGCCATTGTTGCGTCAAATCCCCGAGCTCGAGCTTATCTTTGGCCTCCACCACCTCTGTCCTCCGTCGTCTAGCATCCGAGCTCCCCTATAAATAGGGCAACACTCCCCTACCTCCAGCCGCCAAGAAAACAAGCCAACCAAGCTCACCGTCGAGATCCTCTCACCGCCGTGTTCTGACCGAACTCCCACCACCGATACAGACCCTCGCCAACCAATCCACTGCCACCGCCGAGCTCCCCTAAGCACCACGAACCTCCTCTGCCCTCTCTCGCCGCCGATTAGTCCCTACATCAAAAACCCCCAATTTCCGCTGCCGCCGTCCACCGTCGCCGCCGCTCTGTAGCTCGCCACAGACACAAGTAAAGCACAAATTGACCCCGCCTATCTCTTCCTCACGTACTGCCACACCTAAACCGTCCAAACCCGAGTCAATCCGCCGCTAGAATGGTTGCCGGCGACGAGCTCTTCTCTCCACCGCCGCCGCCAGCTCTGGACCGCCATCACCGACCACCCTTCGCTGCCCTATGAGCCGATCCGAGCCGTTCAGTTAATCCCCCATCCCCTCCGCTCTCTGTCCATGTCGGCCGCTCGCCGATCTTCGCCGTCACCGGCGAGATCGCCTCCGGCGATCGTCGGCCGTTGATCCTCCGCCGTGTCAGCCCCGTCGGGCTGGCCGACGTGGCCTTGCCGCGTCAGCCGGGTGGCCCATTCCCTGTACCCCGACCCCACCTGTCAGCACTTCTATCTGTCCCTCCCTCGGTCACTGACAGACCAGCCCCACGTGCTAGTCTCTCCGATCCTCTCTCTCTCTGTCACCTCGGCCCTACATGTCAGCTCGCCTCTGTTCTCTCTCTCATTCACTGTTGCTGACCCCACATGTCAACCTCAGAACTACTCTCTCTTTCTCTCTCTGACCCAGTGACCCCACTGTCAGCCTCTGGTGCTATTTTTCTTTATTTCTTTTTATTTCTTTTCTTTCCTAAAATGATTTTTAAATCCTTTTTATTATCAGAAAATAGCCCAACCTTTGAAAATTCATAACTTTTAAACCATAGCTCCGTTTGAGCCCATTCAACTCTCAAAATTTTTTCTAAGATTGAGATCTACGCATTGGCACTATTAGTTGTATAAAATAGGTCTTGATTCTTGGTGTTTTGCTGGTTTTCTTTTGCGACGCTTAGAGGCCGTTCCCGAGGAGTTGCTGGAAGAAGATTTTGTCGAAGACCCGCAGGACCTCGAGCAAGGCAAGTCACCCTTGACCATGTTGGACCTATGTTTTAAAATTCATTTTAATTTCTAAACTTGCATAAATAGGAGCACGACTGTTTTCGGCTGCGGTTCGTAACCGAATCTGTCCGGCCTAACCTACTTGCTGCATTTTTACCCGCCTTGAATAAATTGTTACCCTGACCCTTGTAGCCCCGTCATCTTGATATTCGTACTTGTGTACGGATGTCGATGACCCCTTTTTCCTAAGCTAAAAATACGACGATGGGAACAAAACTAGGGTTTAAATGAAATGGTTTAAAAATCCTCGACACCCTTGGTCGAGAGTTTGCGAAATAAAATAAGTTTTATAAAACTTGGTCATGGGTTGTCGCTGCCTGTGTGGCTCCGACTTCTCCGGACTTTTAAGGACCCTTTTCTTGAGGAATTGCACTGGGCATATTAGAGTACGACCACATGGGTGGAATGGGACGCCCCTGGCCAAGTAATTAGTGTTCCTAGGATGGTTTTCGGTTGCTAATAAATGTGGGAGCGGTTGGGTGCCGAGAGGGCGATATACCCCCGTCTCTGAGTACAGGAAGTGAGTTCCTGGTACTTGGTCGAGAGGACTCATTTATAGGGCAGCGTGCTATCCTGGGAGGGCTTTGGAAAGGCCTTGTCGCGAACCTCCCCACTTGGCCAGTGTGGGAGTAAGCTCGCGTCGTGTGAATAAAGCGTATAATCTTTCCAAAGATTAAATGAACTGTTCGAACAGCCATGCCCACGGTTATAGGCAATGTGAAGTGATTCCTCTAGCGTAGATTTTATTTTTACAAATATCTGTGCAATTATTTTGCAGGTTGGGAATCGTTACTAGAATCGGTCTGTGTAACTGATGGATGGCCTGTGTGGCCTGAAACGGGCCTGTGTGACCCGGGGTGTCAGATGACACTGGAGTTGAGTTGCTAGAGTTAAATGACAAGTTTTTGAAAAAAAAGAGAATTCACCTAAATGGAGGTACCAGAGGAGGGTACGCTCCGAATCGGAATTTGTGACACGTCTCTGACTTGTGGAATGGGTTGAGACGCGAGTCTCTTTCCGACTAATTTAATTGTGGTGTGTTGTTGCAAAGCAACTCACGGAATGGATTAAAGCATGAGCTTCTTTCCGACAACTTTAAGAGCACACTTAGAGTTTTATACCACACAATCTTTGAAAACCGCTTTGCGAAAATGACCCTAACCTTCCTTGCTAAAGCCTTGCATGCCACATAATTTTCGTGACTTGCTGAGTACCTCGCGTACTCACCCTTGCTTATCTACTTTCAGAAGCCTATGAAGATGAAGATCCTACCCTAAGCCAGTTCTACCAAGACCAAGTCGTATACGAGGAGTTTTAGGGTTTCGGACTAGGTCCCCAAGCCGTTGCTTGTGGGTATAGGTCTACCTGTGTATCTTTCAGCTGTCTACTTTTGTAATGTATTGTTGCATGTCTCGGGTTCTGTATAGTAGACTATGCAACTTATGTAAAGACTATGTATAGTAAATAAATCAGGTTTGGCTATGATCCACCGATGTCCTGTATGTACCAGCTGGTTTTCTAGGACTGGTACAGGTATTACAGGTAACGACGTCTCTCCTCTATTGACCTGTACAGGTTAGCGGGGAGGGGCGTTACAATATTTTTATAGCATGTATACATAGGGTCAGCAGTAGTACAGAAAATAATTTTTCTAGCATGTATACATAGTGTCAGCAATGTGGTTAGGATGTATATGCATTACTCATAGGGTCAGATCCTAAGTAAAGGAACAGAAACTCTGAGATTTGTTCAACACTGCAAACACAGGCAACAATGCTACAGTTTATATTCTTACAGTTCACTGAGTTAGCAAATCCTTATCTGACTAAAAGGTGGCTTCCCATTGTCCAAAAAACCAGCACCACAACATGCATAGATGCTCTCTATAGCAGGAGATTTATTATTGAGGAGTATTTCAAGTTTTCAATGGAATTGAAGGATGCCTTACTATATATGAATTTCTTGGGGGATCTTCTATTATGAGATTACAAGTAGTTCAAAATTTCATAACACAGCTCATAGTAGTGGGAACCTATAGAGGCATATCAGGCAAACTAGGATTAGATTTACCTCCTTTATTACCCTCCTTGATTGACAAGGGTTCTGGGATCTTGAAAATATATATACATATTCCTAACAAAAAGGTATGCTAGAAAATACAAAGAGGTATTGCCCTGTCTACGCTAGTCCTTGAAAATACAACACATGTTCTATTTGTTTCTATCCCCAAGAAGCTCAGTCAACACATTGGCAAGAAGCTCAGTCAACACATATCCACTATAAGTAAAGCAGAAGGAATTAAGGTCCACTGCATATATAGATGTAAACAACAAGTCTGAAAAACAGTAGAAACCAAGCAGGAATTAAGCTATCTTTTTTTAAAGAAAGGAATCAAATTATCAAGCGCATAACATTGAATGTGAAATGTTATACACAATTATATACAATTTGAAATCGTCATCACAGAAATTATATACAATTTGAACAATGGAAATAGGTGATCTTTGTTGACAAAAGCAATATTGAAGTTGGTTTCCCCTTGAAAACAAATGGTTGTGCAAAAACAGTGGCTTGCCATCAAATTCTAACATTATTTCTCTATTGACACTACTATCGAAGTGACAAGGTAAGCAATAGCCTAGTATAATTATCTACGATAGGATTCGTTGTTCCGATCTATCTTCAATAAACAATGTACAGCACATCACTCAATATCCACCGAATCAGCACATCACTCAAAAGCCAATGTTGACTAGAAAATTATCAATAAACATCGATGTATATGGATTGTGGACAGAAAGGATATCTCAAACTCAAGTGTAAAATTCTCATCACAGAAATTATAATTCCTAATCCTGACTAGTCAAGCAATAATATATATTCCAATGCTTCTAATATTGTACCAATTATCAACTACCTTGTACCTCTTTTGGTTCCAACACAGCAAACAAAATACTGAAAATTGAATCATGACTTACCAGCCTGAGATCCTCTACGTGGGTGTAGTACATCCTCTTATTTGCATCATCCCCTGCTTTAGGAGTAGCCGCCACCCTATGCTGCTGTCCAGAGCCAGATTCGGAAGAAGAGAGGACTTGGACAGTAGGACCCGCTGGGGGTGGCTGGGTGAAGAAGAGGGGGAACAGAGCATGGGCGTAGAGGAATGGCTGCTGCGCACCCACAGGAGCCACCTGGCTTGCCATGTTCGGATCTTGCAGGAGTTTGAGGAAGCCACCGGGAGGGGTCAGATCCATCCAAACCTATACGCAATCCACGCAAAAAGAGGTTAAACGAGGAGACAAAGGCGGCGGCGGCGGGCAGGGTTAGGGTTTGGTAGCTTACCTCTCCTCCGGAGCAAAATCCACCGTCGACACCGCGGGAACAGACCTAAATAGGGCAGCCAGAGCGCGGGAGAAGGACCGTGCTCGTGCGCGAGACAAGGGTGGATTGGTGATTCTTCTCGTGGCACTGGGTGGGAGGACCTCGCGTTGCCGAGACACGGTGTTCCCCAACGCGTCACCCGGTTGGATTCTCTCAGCCTCCAATGCGAGCGGGCACCAATGCCTTGCAGGAGCGCCGCGGGCCTTGCCGAGGGAACTTATCCGTTCGAGCTGGCGCTCTGACTTCTACGTGACGAGCCGAGACCGCTCATTACGTAGAAGCATTGTACGTGGCTTTATCCTACTCTATATAGTTATCTCGTATGAACCTTTTTTCTGCAAGAGCCCCAGGTGTCCAGCGAACCAGGTGCGCTGACTAGACGGTGGGGCCCACCCACGAGAGAGAGGAGAAAGGACAAAAAGAGCAGCAACCTCAACCAGCACGCTCGCCAGCCTCGCCGCTATTTATCCCGCGGATCCCCGTGGTCGCGCTCTAGCCCCTCTGCCAATCTCTCCCTGCTCCACCACTCCTCCTCCTCCTCGTACAGAGCCAACAGGGCGGCGCCGGCGAGGGCCATGGGCCGGCGAAAGTTCCGGCTATCCGACATGATGCCCAACGCGTGGTTCTACAAGCTCCGCGACATGCGCGCGCGGGGCCACCGCGGCGGGGGTGGTGCAATGCAGCCGCCGCTGTCGTCGTCGCCGTCCTTGTTGAGGGGGAGCAGGGTGGCGCAGCAGGCGGGAACGCCGAGGATGGGACCCTCCTTGTCGTCGCTACAGCACAGGGCGTCGTACTACTACACCATCAGGGGCAGGGAGTCCCCGCCGCCGCCTCCGCTGCCGAGGGGCGTGGATGATCGGTTCTCTTCGCTGACGCTATCGCCAACGAGGAGCCGCAGGAGGCGGCACAGGGTTGGAAACGTTAGCCTGGGTCCGACGGATGGCGGCGGGCTCGTGCTACCGCCGCCTGGCGACCACGACGTTTGCCGCTGCGTGCGAGGGCGGGACGAGGAGCATGTACTCGATGCGTCAGGCAGCTCCCGCCGCCGTCGCGACATGTTCATCGGGAGTGATGGCGGCCGAGAAAGGGAGTTCCGACGGCGGACGACGGTGGACGTTCCCGATGAGGGCGCCGTCGATGTCAAGGTGATCACATCGGACGCAGATATAATCATCGATCTCAGCGCGGACGACGACACGCCGGAGAGGGTGCTCCGGCCTATCGTGACGAGGCCAGCGAGGAGGGAGCTCGACTGGTGCGAGCCGGCGGAGGTGAAGCACGTCGACCTCGCCGAGC
Source organism: Oryza meyeriana var. granulata (assembly GCA_003991445.1). NCBI lineage: Eukaryota > Viridiplantae > Streptophyta > Magnoliopsida > Poales > Poaceae > Oryza > Oryza meyeriana. The sequence continues at coordinate 34,664 of RYFJ01002495.1, forward strand.
TGATGACGCCGAGAGCGAGCTCTGCCTCGGAGAAGAGCAGCAGCACGGGCAAGCCGAGGCGTTCGTCCGTGTCGTCGAGGCGCCGCCTCAAGACGCGCACCAACAGCCCGCGCCTCGCCGCCTGCAGGAAGGCCAAGCTGACGGCTCTGGCGCCACCGGCGCAAACAACGACGACTCAGCCGCCGCTTGCGAACAGCTTCGCGGTGGTGAAGTCGTCATCGGACCCGAAGAGGGACTTCCTCGAGTCCATGGAGGAGATGATCGCCGAGAACGGCATCCGCGACGCCGGCGACCTGGAGGACCTCCTCGCCTGCTACCTCTCCCTCAACTCCGGCGAATACCATGACCTCATCGTCGAGGTGTTCGAGCAGGTCTGGGCCGGCATCGCCACTGCCAGTGGCGTCATGGCATGAGAAAACGCCAAGAGGTCATCACTCACCAAACCTCCATGGCTCATTGATTGCTGCTTGTTAAATCACTGAATCTTGCCATGAATTATAGTTCTAGTTTAGTTCTTTGACTTCTAGCTGATGTTTAATTAGCAGCAAGAAATTCTCCATAAACAAACGAAATAAATCGATCCAAAAGTTTGGTTCTTTTCTTGCTAGGTGATTCTTCTTTCTGGGATGCCTGACTCTCCTCATCTGTCAGTTGCTTTCTTCAGTGTCACTCCTGTGAACTGTAGTAATGAGCTGCACTACACTGCATCATCACTAGTTAATCAATGCAGCTAATGATGAATCACCAGTAGATTTTCAACTACTGCAAATCTTCCAAGATTGTCCATTTCCTAAAAAAAGAAAAATAAAAACATTGTCTTCACGACTTGTAACTCAGAACAGTAGGCTGAAGAAAATGTATGCTTGGTACAGCAACTACAGGTGTATTAGAAAGACAAGCTACTGATTGTCTGGATCCAATCCACCGTAGCACATGTTTTAATTAACTGACGTGTCGCTGTACTTCTGACATGATAATATCCATGTGATTTGTACTGCGTCAGATAGTAATATGTCGGCGATAGGTAATGTACTTACTTCTAAGTTCTAACCACGTCTGAATCCTTATGTGCTTGTGGATGTTGAACGCTAGCTAGGCACACCCGTAGCAGGGATCTTGGTGACCCGTACAAGTCACCAGCTGTTGCTACAACTGGCTAGCTGGGAGATAGCATGACAGGGATCCAGCTGCAGCTAGCTCCTGACAAGAAAAGCCTAGCAGGTAGCAAGACAAGCATTGAGCAATCATACTTCATATGCGTTTCAACTCATACAGGGAGTAACCTGTGTAGCAATGGAGATTCCGCTACTCCCTGGCAAAGTGGCAAATGAGAAACATGCCATTTGCTAGCTAATGTTGAGCAAGTATATGAGCAATTCAGCTCAAATCAATTGAGAATATCAGAATTGTACTTAACCTTATGGATAGTATATAAAGTAATAATCGAGATGCTATTTCATATTGATCAAAACAAAGGGACCCAAGGCAACAAAGGGGCAGTGATGAAAACTGAAAGATTCTTTTCTTTTGTGTGGTCAGAAACATGGGGTGATACTCCTTAAATAGTACTACAGGCAATGCTGGAGTAGCCCCTTGTCGACACACTGAAGTAAGCCAGACGAGGCCGATTTTGGAAGCCCAGCGGTTGCTGATCCACACTGACCACTGGCAATGCTGGCTGCATTATAAGAACAGTAAGTCAGTAACTAACTCAAGATTTGTGCAACTGCCCCTCACAATTGGTAGGACAGACTCTGAAGTCTGAAGGTTTTTCAGGCTTAAACTTATCCTACCCAATTCGTACTCCCCTGACTGTAGGAAAATCGATGGTAGTTGCTGCTAAACTGATTCAGAAATGAAATGACTGATTGTACTAAAAAACAGATTCAAATGGAAATCTTGCTAAACTCCAAGAGGAATCAGAAATCTCTTCATTTCTGCAAGTTAGTACTACTGCATGTTTTTTACTTCAGACATACAAGCAACTGTTTGTATCCATAATATAGAGGCTGGATGTAACTTTTGTTGTAATACTAGAATCTAAAATTTCTCCAAGCTGCAACTTTCAAGGATCTTCCCCTCGTGGCCCTAGCCAAATCATCCAATCACTTCACACTGCTCCAGCTTTTGTCCCGTGCTCTTGGCTGGGCTCCCAGGTCAACACACATGTACGTGCACAGAGGCTGTGAACAGGAGAAGCTAGCCTAGCCTCCTGCGATCTTCAGATACTGTACTGTGTCTCCTCGCTCAGAGCGCAAGACAGCAAGAGATCAGCTCATGCAGGCCACTGTTGGCCGAAGCTTCCATGGAGAGGTCACAGGTGAAAGGATCGCGCGAGTCAATTCAGCAGTGACAGCCGCGCAGCGATCTGTCTCCGGCCTTGCAACTTCGGCCAAAAACATGCAGCAAAAGTTCAGAAAGTGTCTTGTCTGACCATCCTCTGACCATCCCAGCATGTGTACGTGGTCATACACAGTCAGATTTCCTGGCTGCTTGGCCTTTTTGTTTTGGGTTTTGCAATTTGAAGGTAGTTGGTGTAGCATTATATCAATCATCACTCCATAAATTTGTCGACGGGTGGCATTCTGTGTTCCTGAAGCATCAGGAATCGGTTAATCGGCTCCATGTGTGTGTATATCGCGACAAGAGCAAGGTGTGGTAGGTGTACTTGTATCACGAGTTTACTGTGCTTTCCGAATGTCTTTTGCAGTGCAGTTCTGCTCGGCGATCAGTGACTAGACGAGCCAAACCTAACGCTGGAATATCATGTCAATGAGCACAGAAGAAGAGACACGGAGCCGGTGTAGAGAGGAAGGTAGAGAAACACGAACTTTTACGAACGTGGCAACATCGGTTCCTTGCTTGGACGCTGCAAAAGAAACGAAATAAGAAAGGCTGAGGAGAGAAGAAAAACAAAGACCGGAACGAAGCAAAGCAAAGATGACCTCTCGAGTGATTCCCGATGATTAGCAGGAAAACCACACGAGTGGGGGATACGCACAGTGGCATCAGATCCTGCAAGAATCGCCTCGCTGTTTTGCCTTCGCCCGGTCCACCACTCCCAGCCAATCGCTTGAGCCCCCAAGAGACGCCGCGTTTACCGTGCACGACGGAGCGCGCGACGCCCACCGGCCGGGCGGCCAACCACCCGCCTCGCCGGTGAATTACTTATCCCGGAAGTTGATGTGACGACGACGACGGCAATGCGATGCGATCTAGTAACGTTTTGTCTTGCGGCGACAGTGCAAGACGGCGCAACGCTACAAGCTTGCTACTGCTCAATATTAGGCCCTGTTTGGTCTTTGCTTCTTGCCATGCTGCCAAAGTTCAATATGGGTTTACCGCTCGGTTCACAAAATCGTTTAATTACCGGAAACAGCTCCCAACAGTATTATATGTAACAGTGGCAAACTGAACAAAACTCAAAACAAACTTTGCACAAGATTAAATTTCAGGTCGAATTAATGCTAACTTGCTTGCTTTACAAGAGATGTCGCATGACACCCTACCGCCAAGTGGATGCACACAAATGGTACGAACAGTGGCACTGGCTAAGGAATCAATTTAGTGAAATGAACAATGCACGTTGGCCAGACACCTCGCAGTCTTGCACATTACCGGTTTCAGCCTTTTAGCTCGATAGTAATGTAGCCCCAAGAGAGCACCATATAACAACTACGTATTTCGAATAAATAATTAGTCATAAAAAAGTAACGATAGGGTCTGAAATGGATAAACAACTCAGGCAAAAATTCAGACTTCCATTGTCACACTGCCAATCGCAAAGTACAAGGTAGTTCCAACAAAGACTTTGGCCCTCATGAAAAGATCATAGGGATGATGCCCATGGCGCCATTAACAGGACATGATATAGGGTAGCAAGTAATGATTACGGCTGTTTAGGGGCGAGAAACGTTCGGGGCACCACCAGGTCCAGCAGCTGGGGCACCAGGTCCAGCAGCACCACCAGGGCGAGGTCCAGCAGGCCTATCCTCCTGCACAAAGAATAGCCATCACAGATTAGCGCCCAATTATCATGCCTTACTTAGAAGGACAGAAGACTTGCACCAAATAGCTGACTAGCAGGAAGATCTATATAGCAGAGAAAATTGAGCAAAGCTACAGACACTATTAAACCCTTGATAATCACAGAATGGGTTACTATATCAAGTGAACAAAACATGGACCCGCATATGTGCACTTGATGAGAAGAGGGCATCCTCATAATCATATTAGTGTGCTAATAACAAAACCCTGTGTAGTATGAATATGGGAAAGCAGAATTGAGGTGTTGCTACGAGGGATGAACCACTTGAAGGAATACGATCATTATTAAAATTTCCCATCCTTAATGATCAGCTAAAAATAGAGTTATTAGCCAACAAAGTGAATGAAATGGATGTAAATATGGGGACTTGTTCACCCCTTAGGCACATTGAAATTGCCCTCAGGGCAGACATGAAGTCCCAGATTAAACATGGAAGTGCGTATAACAAGAGGTCTAACACAAAAGCTTTAAAGCATAATGCATGAAAATGCAACTTGCAAATGAAAGTTGTGACAACAAATCAATTGAATGCCATAGCTAAATGCAACAGTGAAATAGAAACTGTAGCATCTCATTGATCTGAAAAAATTAACATTCTTTGAGAAAACATATCATTTTCCATTCTCAATGATCAGCTAAAGACATGACTATCAGTTGACAAAGTGAACAAAATGGTGAAAAATATTGGAACCTGTTCGTCCCACAGGCACTGTAATTGCCATTGTAATTGCCACCGGGGCAACGTAAAAGTCCCAACTAACAATTCAATCCTCCGCTAAATATCAGCCTTTACTACCTAAGACTGGGATACAGTTATGCGTTGAACAGCACAAAAAAAACATATTGCAGCTCTGTTAAGAAACAGCTTAGATCAGCAAACAATATTCTGCTCATTACATTTTCCTTGCCCTAATTATCAGTTCAACGTACACTATTACCAGCAGAAGTTGAATTAAGACGAGATGTTACATTGCTGCAGTTTGTAGTATTTCCCATTCTCAATGATCAGCTAAAAACATGACTATTAGCTGACAAAGTGAATAAAATGGCGGTAAATATTGGGACCTGTTCATCCCACAGGCACTGTGTTATTGCCATCGGGGCAACGTAAAAGTCCCAGGTAATGATTGAATGCTCTGCTAAGTCTCCTGATAACTAAAACTGGGGGAACAGTTGAGCTATGAGTACAAAGATGAATTGCATCTAAGAGAATAAACATTGCAGCACATTACATCTACAATTAGTACCGTCATTACCGTGAAAGACACTAGTACAAGGTGACGAATTGAATCAACAGCACTAAATGTTAGTTATCTCTGCCCATCCCACAGGCGGTCAACAATAGCCATCAAGACAGACATATATCCCCAAATCAGTAGTAGCAAGCACAACGAATACACTGTCTTTTTTTTACTTGCATTTCACTAACGAATCAATCAATGAAAAATATGAAAAATAGAGCTGTGATAATATAAACAAAGAAGAAGACCATACCCTGCGCCTGAACCTCTCTGGCGGCCTCCTGTCCCTCCGAGCCTCGCGGGAGCGGACACGGACGATGTGGGCGTGGATGGCGCAGGAGACGCAGTGATGGACCTTGGCGTACAGCTTCGGGAGGACGTATCCTGCAATCAAAATAAGAATTTTTTTCAGCTTGTTAATCGAAGAATCGTTAAATCCACAACCAGATTTCGGACATGAGACAGCTCGTAGCAAGATTGGTTACCGTCATGGACGCACGCCTCCTGGACGTCCCTGATGGCCGCCTGCTCGACGATGTTCCTCACCTGGAACCTCTTGATGGCCTTGTCCTGCGAGGGCAACGACCAAGAACCACCGAATCAGCTAGCCGAACCGCGTATGTCACATAGCAGCAGCACGCACGCGGTAGGATAAATATACAAGAACAATCTCAATCCACGCACCTTGGGGCAGCACTTGGCGCAGTTGGAGCAGCGAATGTACTTGACATGGCCGCGGCCATGCTTGTTGCGGCCACCGTTCCTGCGCTTGAAGGTCTGTGGGCAAAAAGAGCAAACCAATGAGAAGGGGCTAACCGGGAGGTCGGACGGAGAAGAAGAAGACGCCGCCGCCGCAGCCGCCTTGCGGCCGGATCTGGAAGCGGCCACCTCCTTACCATGGCTGCCGATCGAGGTGGCGGCGCAGGGGTTGGTGCTCTCCTCTATTAGGGTTTGTGGCTGAACATGGGGGAGAGTATTTATAAGCGATGAGACCTGGGACTGGGCCTCTGTACTCGTGGGCTGACGGCCCAATATATCTCCCTGAAACGATAACAAGGCAGGCCTTGCTAGAAGTAAAAAGTACATTTTACATCTCTCAACTACGAGCCGATTTTAATTCACGTCACTCACCATAAAACCAGGCATAGAGACTTACTCAACTGTTAAAACCGGATAAAATTTCCTCCCTAGGTGGTTTTAATAATGGTTTTGACCTGTGTGGTGTCTACGTGGCACTTTGATCTGATGACGTGATGTCTACGTGACGCTTATACAGCATTCAGTTCCAAAAAAATTAAAATAAGTGGGAAACATATAAATCTCTCAGGAAAAAAGCACTAGGGCCCATGTGTCATCATTCCTCTCTCCTCCCCTCTTCCTCCTCTATCCAAATATTTTACTGTTTGACCCTTTTTTGAAACTTATTTAAAAATAGACCCTTCCCAAAACTAATTCCAGAAATTGACTGGATGCTTAGCGCTAGCCCCGATGACGCTGAGCCCCCACAAGCTTGGTGCTGACCCCCCTGCCCCCGTGGCCAGGGGCCTAGCTGGCTCGCCGATGTGACAGGGGTCAGCGTCGCCTACATCGGTGCTGACCCCCCCTCTCCCGACCTCAGCGCCAGCAGCTCTATTGGCGCTGAGGTTGGAGACTTAACCCTGGTTGGCCGCCTAGCCCCCTAGTCAGTCCTTCTTTCCCTTCTTCCTTAGCGCCGAACCAGAAGCTCGCGGCTACTCTCTCTCCTCCCCTCTCTAATCTCTTCAAATCCCCATAAAATCGATGCTTTTTGGAGGGGATTTTGTAGGGAGAACAACGTGAAAGGTATCCTCCACCAAATCCCACTCGTTTCCTCCTCTTTGTTTATATATTTGATGAATTTAGGCCAAACCCTACTTTTAAATTTGTGCCAAAATCTTGCAATTTAGTTGGTGAAGGTTGAATAGATGTAATGGATAATAATGTATGACAATATATAAATGCAATGTAGTTGGTGAAGATGGAATAGATGTAATATTTTTGTAGGATGTTTTTTAGAGGATAATAGTGTGGTGTTTATTTTTTTCTAGGGTTTTTATTTTTGTAGTGTATGACAATACATTTTTTTTTGTGGAATAGAAGAGGTGGAATAGATGTAATGTATAATAGTGTATGACATCTTGTGTTGTACGATACTAGGTTTTGTTGAAAATTGAATTCCATTTGTTGTTTTACTACCATGTCCTAGTTGTTGTATTGTATATATTGTTTTATATTTGTGGTTAAATGCACTAACGAGTTGTTTCTTAAATTTTTTTTGTCGTACACTATAGATGGATAGAGTGGACCGTGTGTATTACGATGGTAGTGTCACCGAGTTAAGTAACAGTGGTAGCCATCTTGAGAGGATGACTGTTAAGCCAATGTTATTTCTCGGTAGGTCTACTTTTGAGGAGCTCGTGTCCCGTATAAAAGAGGTGTTTGGGTGGAGACATGAGTCGTTAGTTGTGCAAGGTAGATATGATGTTAGAGCCAGGCCAATGTCCCATAAGCACATGTTAGAATTAAACGGGGAGATGGAATGGTTAGCATACGTTGAGATGGAGATGGGATCGCAATTTAAGTCACTCGAAGTTGTTGCTTTGAAAGGACATTATACGGAATACAATGAGTCCCTATACCTTAATCAATCTGCGCGTGTGGTTTCCCCTCTCTTCTATCATGAGCCAATAAATGTACCAGTGGAGGATGATACCGAGATAAAGAGTGCATCGGTAAGGGCGATGCCAAACGAAGCACTATTCCCGTATAGTCAATCAATTGGTAGTCATACATTAAATGTTGTAGATGAGGAGAACGAGGCGAAACGGGATAATGAACGGGTTGAGGACAATGAACAAGAAGCTGAGCAAAAACCTATGACAGATAGTCAGATAGCTTCTGGTGTATGATACTTGCTACAAGAAGGTATTTATATGCGCAATGAGTGTGAGGAGACGATGGAAAATCATGGGTTACCTCTCTCTTTACTAGACGAACCATCCGGCAACGAGTCGAACTATGAGGATGAATATCCCTCTGACTCAAAGGATGATCGTCCGGTTGGTGCAATGACACATGAAGAAAGCTTGGCGTTTGAGAAATTTGTTGATCGCAATACTGCAATTCAGTTTGAGGATCTTAACAATGCAGATCAAGTAGTTGCTGAGGGTGGACCAGAATACGACGGCGACATTGATGCAATGGGAGAAGAGCCTACAAAGGGGCTAGAATTCCGATCTATGGATGAGTTGAAGATATGGTTGCAACGGTACTCCATCGGTGTCCATTGTCTGTTCCGGGTGAAGCACTCCAATGTCGCAGTGAGGTACATGGTGGCTTGCCTAGATGACTCGTGCAAATGGGAGATCCACGCACGGAAGACCATTGGCGATAGATAGAAGATATCCGGGTTAGGCAAGGAGCACTCATGTTGTAGCGCAGAGACATCGGGAAAACAGTTGCAGCTGACATCCTGATTCATTGGAAATAGGTTACAGCCTTTTTTCTGGGCTGAACCAACAATTTCTATCAGCGCAGTGGTAAAAGCCGTCCAATTTATTTTTCGATATTGTCCGTCGTATGGCAAAGCCTGGAGGGCCAAGTAGGTGGCTATGAAAGTTATATACGGGGAATGGGATGAGGCGTATGTCCGGTTGCCTACATTGTTCAATGCCATCAAGAGTAAGAACCCTTCAATGTACTATGTAGTGGAGCCCCATCCCGAGAAGTTCGTACTAGTGAATGGTGCACCAGTACGTGTTTTTGGTCATGCTTTATGGATTTTTGATCAGTGCGTCGAAGCCTTCAAGCATTTACGGCATGTGCTTGCAATAGATGGGATCTTTCTAACTAGAAAGTTCAAGGGTATATTGTTAACTACGATAGGGATCGATGCAGGTTACCAGTTAGTCCCCTTAGCTTTTGCTCTAGTTGATAAGGAGAATACTTCAAATTGGGAGTGGTTTATCCGCACTCTTAGGTGGCGTTTGATCGGCCCTAATAAGGAGGTATGCATAATTTCTAACAGGCATCCTGGCATTCACAACTCGATCAACAATCGCATTCTCGGGCACCTTCCAATTCATCACAGATAGTGCATGCGACATTTCTGTGCTAACTTCTACTCCATAGGAGCTACCCAAGATCAGATGAAGGAGCTAGAACGCATCATCCAAATTAACGAGAAACCTATTTTTCTTGCTGAGACAAAACGACTAATGGCCCTTCTTGGAGACCATCCTAGGAAGTGGTTGGATGATATCACGCCCAAAACTGACCTTCCGAGAAGGACAAGTCTGAGCCGTAGAATTATCTTGCATAACCGTACCAGTCCCAGGAATATAGTGCTGGTACAATAGGCGATGGAACCGTTATGGCACAACTTATCTTTATTAATAGATATAGTCTAATTATGGAAATTCCAGATTTTCTGGAGAAGATAAAACGTGTTTTGTTGTTTCTTCATGCACACAAGCTAAAATAAAATAATCGAAACAATTTTAGACCAAGACTTGGGGGTCTTATTTGCAATACACCTAAAAATAGCCATCTAAAATTTCTTATAATCCTCAGAGCAATCTGCTAAGGTTAACTCAGACGACATTAAATTCAATGTTCAACTAGTAAAATATTTTACTTCTCCTTGAAACCAAAACCACCCAGGATTCAAAACATGAACAACCCTGTGGGATACAAACCGCGACTCTGTGACCTTAGGTCACAAGTTGCTAAATTAATTAGGCACAACTTAAAGTGACAACAAATGGTCCGACTATAAATCATAGTTTAAATCCACCCCTGTTGACACCGAAAATCACCGATCAGCGCTGAAGACGAGTTGATGATCTGGTTCGGTGCACTAGACACGCGAAGGCCTAGGAGATCTGCTTAGCTCCAGTGCAGGTCCTAAATTTGAGGTTCGTGAGCGTGCCAGTCAATTTGACCCAGCAATTGACAAGGAGATAGAAAAAAATTAGATCATTGATTCAATCGGCCAACAAGCCGATACAGACTCCTTCCAGCCGATTGCCGATGACACTTGTACATCGGCTAGAGAACCAATAATATAAAAAGATAGAAAACCAGCCGACTATCAATAGAACATGTGCATTGGTTGGAAAGCCGATGATAGTGTAGATAATCAAAATAATAATCAAGACAATGCAGTCAACTTTATCTAGTAAAAGATAACTTATCGGCTATACATCCCGATAAGACGTTTGCATAAAATCTATCAACCTAGCAGGAATAACTTATCGCAGGCAGTTTAGTAGGTCGGACCTAACAGATGCTGATGATAAATTATCCCCAGTAAGCTGATAAAATCTATGCACGCGTGATGTGATATATCCACTCGGCCTAAGAGATCAAACTTAACTGATGCAGCCGTAGACAGAATAGATACACCGTGGTAAGCCGACTACCATAGATCAGCTATAATATCGGACCTAACCGAGGAAGTCCTAGCCGATAAGGTAGTCGGGGTAACGAGACTTACCCTCTCGCAGGAGTTCGGACCTAACCGATGCAGCCCGGCTCGAGAAGTAAGAACCCGTCGAAAAGGGTGGCGATGCGTCGAAGTTGTATTGATCTGTAAGATAGTTTACACGGTCCTCGGGCATATGCATTTATACCCCGAGTTGATACAGTCCTGATCGGATACGAAACAGGAGTTTCCTAACTATAAAAGGAAAAACAACAAGCCCTGGTCGGGCACGAGATCAGGTTATCTAAAAATTATTAAAGCTACCTAATTTATAGATAAAATACTAAACCGCCATGCTGTGGTCTTCACGATTTCTTTCCAAATTCGAGCTCTTCTGGATTAGCTTCCATCAGCTGATATAGCCTCTTTCCTTAACCGAACCTGTTAACGAATCGTACCAAATTTTGGCGTTAACAACCCCCAAGAACTTAAATTAGTAAAACAGACTCAAAGTAAAAGTTTGGAAAACTCAAAAAGTAAATGTCATGAACCATGTGTGCTTAACCTTGGATGCCATTGTTGTCTTGAAGTGTTTTAGGTTTTCCTTGTATAAGTTAAATCGTTTTATAATTAGAAATTTGGCAAATAGAAATCTTAATAATGAATCTATTACAATAAAAGTGTAACCAACCCAAAGTGACATAATTAAAAGTCAAGTAATAAGAAGTGTAAATAAGTAAAATACCATCTTTGGGTGTGCATGTTTTATTTCCTTTTTTTTTTTTGCTTTAAATGCATTTTCATTATAGGTTCATGTGTATTTGAGTGACTAGAAGAAAATACTAAAAATAATTAGTGCAACATAAAGTCTTGAGGAAATTCTCACAAGTGCTACACATCACACACATGTCATCATAATGTTTGTGTAATTTTATCACTTGGTCTAGTGCTTTAATAAAACCCCTCAAATTAACCTAATATGGAAATTAGCAATGTCAAGTCACCTAGTTCATATTTTCACCACCTTATATCCCTAATTTGTCTTGCCATGAAAACCTATAAAGAATGCTATACCTAATGTGGTCTACTCACGGTAATTTTACCCAAACTTGGATCATAAGAATTGCACATGAAATGATGCATGCAAAGAGAAACCTAAATATTAACCATTTATAGAACACATTGACAAATAGCCACATTCACAAAATCCCCTATAAATAATCCATAAGGTTTCTAGGTTGTATCTCTGCTATAATGTCAATAAAGTATCCATGTATTCACAGTAAATTGGGCCTAATTTAATTCACAAGTTAAACATATAAAATATTGGTGTCAATAATCCCTCATTAATCACTTTAGTGCAGAAAAACAGTGTTCTAAAGCCTAATTGACAGTTTTACCCAAATTAAACCATAACTAATATAGGTAGGCAAATTGTACAGGAGATAAAACACACATCTCTCTACTCACAGGAATTTTACCATAATTTATACCTCAAGGGAACCTAACTGGATTAAGTATTCAAAACTGGAAGAATTCAGCCTTTAGGATAACTAAATTTTGGAGTGCCCAAACTGTGTAATTTAGCCAACTTTGGAATTTCACCAAATAAATCCATATCCTATCATCCTGTGAGATTCCACCAACTTGTTGCCCTATGAACCCTCTGTCTCCAGTAATTTTTCCCAATCCCAATTCACAACTAAAGCACATAAAATAATAGGTGCAAAACCCCTGCACATAACTCACTTATGTCAATCCTGTTAATCAGCCAACTTTGGAGATTTACCCTAACTCGACCTAAACCTTTAAGCCAAATCCAATTGGACCAGTGCTTTGACCATACCATGGGCTAACCACCATAATTTTCCTAGAATTTTATTTAAACCCCAATCGAACAAATCAAAACACCCTCAGGATCCCCCAACTCCTGCACATAAGTGTATACATGAGATAATTTATTCAAATACTAGTTTATTTATCATGAATAAATATAAATTATCTAGAATTTAATTCAACAGTTTAGCCACTGAATAAATTCAAACTAATTTAAATCAACTCTCTTTTGTTTGAATTTCTGGGAATAAACCATTTTGAATTTTGGAATGAAAATTTGAAAAATGGAAAGTAGGTTCTCTGTACATGCTACACAAAAATAGCCAAGCCTTGAAACCTTCTAGAACTTGGTTAAATAAATTTCAAAGAGAGAGGGAGAAAAAATAATCTAGAAAATATAAAAAACCCTCCTGTACCTTAGTTCCTACCCAAACCCCTCACTCACACCTTAGCCCTCACGCCCTGGACCCACGTGGCAGCCTCCCTATCTCGTTTCCACCCCGGTCCAGCCCCAGCCACACGAGGACGTGCCTCGACCGTGCTTAGGACATGCTCGACACGTGGAAGATACGTGGCTGACACAAACCGACTCCTCTACTTCCTCAGCTGAGTCGCCCATCCTCACACTTCCCTCCTGACTTGAGAACACCAAGGGAGGAGAGCTCATCCAACTCTTTTTCTTCTCCTCCTTGCCGCCGGCCGAAGGGAAGCCGCCGCCGCCATCAGGCATCCATCCGGTGAACTTCCTTTCTCTTCTCCATTCCATACTCTCCCCTCCACGCCGTCTCCATTCCTTTTGACGCAACCCCGTTTCATGTAGCGAACGCTCAGGAACACGACCGCAACACCAGAGCTCGTGGGTGCGCTCCAGATGTCGTCGCCCGCGTCTTCTCACCGTTTCGGCCACCTTGGTGCTCGTCTGGCCCAACCATTTGTAACGCCCCACTATCAGTGAGACGTTAAACGATACCTTGCTAAAAATCTACTTGTGAAAATTTCGATCTTGTGTGCTGTGTTGTATGTCGTGCCTGGATCTCAGTCAATCTCTCTGCCTTGACCTCGTAATCACTCCTCTCAAAAATCTTCCGTTCCAAAATAACCTCTGAGATCGAGTCGCCGTGTCCGAGCATCACTCCTAAAACCCTAACGGCAAGGTCCTTCAATCGTCTCCTTCAAATCTCCAGTTCAATATCTGTTCCGAGGTTCCAAGGTTCCGAGTCGGAACCCTAAGATATCCCCTTTAGTTTCTCTCATAGAAATCCCATATCTTGTCTTGCTTCCTATCTCCCTTGAATCCCTGAGAAACCCCAAGTTAAATGATACGACTTGGGTGTCGAGCCCTTTTCGAACCCTCTCCATCTACACAACTATATATATATAAACCCGAGTATACACCTATGTATATAAACCCGTGTATATACGTATGTCAATCCTCCTACTCAACTCCACTAACCTGTGTACATATATATAAATATATATACCACTATATATATATATATATATATATATATATATATATATATGTGTGTGTGTGTGTGTGTGTGTGTCAGATTCTCCTTACAATTTATCAAAATCTCGGAAAAACTCCAAGACAAAACTCTCGCCAAATATCAAAACTATCCCTTGGAATCTACCCCTTGGGTCCCTGAACTTGGCTGAATTCAAATATGAAGTTTGAATTCAAAATCCCCTTTGAAAATCTCCAAAAAGGGCTCTCCAAATAAATCCCATAAAAAGGTGAAGAGGCACTGTACTCCATGGGCCTATAAACCGCGGCCCAGCTCATCTATTCCCCCACCCACACCGCATGATGCTCGCCACGTGGCCATGCGCCGCTCGCCAGCCGCGCGACCGCCTCACCGCTCGCCACGTGAGCACCGCAGCCGATCGATCCTTGCCACGTGCACCGCCGAGCCGCGCCCAACCGCCAGATCCCTCGCTCGTCCGTGCCGTGCGTGAGCCCGCTCGCGCTGCTCGGATCCGACCATGTGTCCCCGTTTTGCGTGCCACCATTGATTCTACGCCGGCACTGTATATCTCCTTCCTCCATCCGTCCCCGTTCCCGTACCGCAGGTGTTTGGTCAAAACCCTATGAGAACTCCCCGACGACAACGCGGCCTCGCCGGTCCCCGCTCGGCCCCGCCTCGGTCGCCGCTAGCCGCCATGGTAAGGACAATGCCTCGCCGCTTTTTTCCCCTCCTCTGCCCTAGCCGACTAGTCAAAAGGAGGCCATGCCGCTCACCTCCCCACGGCCTCGCCCTATCCCCGTCTGCACACCGCGCGTCACCGCCGCCCCACCTTGACCATGCCTCGCCAACCCAGCCTGCGCTCGGAGTTCAATTTCAGCCGCCCGATATGCCACCAACGCCACTCCTTGCATCTCGACCGCCGGTCCAAATTCACCGCCCGCTCAAAATCCCGCCACAGCGCCATTTTTCTCCCACTCCTCTCCCCAACATGATTGGAGCCCAAGCCGAGCCCTAAACCTAGCTCCCCTGCCTATAAATACCTCCCCTCCCGAGAGTTTTCCCCCTTGGTTGCTTCGAACTCCTTGAACAACGCCACCGCATCAAACCGCCAGTGCCGCTCGGTTGACCTTGAGCATCCGCCACCCATCCGAAGCCTGGCCGCCCTCCACCGCAGCTAGTACGCCTCGAGTCTCGCCCCCGAACCGAGGGCGTGCACCGTGGACGCCGAATCCCCTCGACTCCAATCTGCTCCTCACCTCGCCGCCGCGTGCCCTAAATCCATCTTCGTCACCGAGCCACTGCCGCTCCCCTCGGTCACCTCGGTGAGCCCCTTTCTGAACACCTGCAAGACCAGCAATGTATATCCTCCGTGTTCCTTCCCCTCCCCTGTTACTAAGTATGGCCTGGCGCCACCACCAAACTACCGCCCGAGATAGAGCTTCCTCCATCTCCCTCGAGCCCTTGACTCGCCCCGGCCGCTGCCAAGTCCTTCTCTCTTCTCTGTCCTCCGCCGCTACAACATCTCGACGCCGGCCACCGTCGAACTCTCTCCCTCTCCTCGTCTTCGGATTTCCGGCCGTTGCCATGGCCACCGTCGCCGTCTACCCCCTTTTCTCTCTCCCCGCCGCCTCAGACTCTCGTCGTCAACCGCCGTCGCCTGTCCTCGCCTCGATCCAACCTGCTCAATCGATTCGCCGTGCCCTTCTCTCCCCAACGGCGTCGTCGCTTGCGGCCGACTGTAGTTGCCCGCTGGAGTTGCTCTCCGCCGCCGTGCGCCGTCGATTTTGTTTGCCATGCGCCTCTCTCTCACTCGCCTCTGCTGTGTGGCCCCATGGGGACAGAGCCAATGACCGTCTCCCGCACTTGTGCACGCGGCCTCCCCGGCCACCATCGATGACATGTGGGCTCGGTCACATCAATCCACTATGAGCCGTCCTCGTGCACTATCCCACCATTTCCCTCTCCTTGCACCCGGTCCATGGACCATGTCTCTGCTATGTGGGCCTGATTCCTCCAGTCTACCGTGAGTCAAGCCCGTGAAGTCCCTAGTCACCAACACCTGGGCCCCAATGACCTGTGACACACTTCCCTCACTGACACATGGGCCCAGATTACTGTTGGGTCCTGGCTGTCAGTGGGCCAATCGGAGATGCTAAGGAATATTCCTCTGGGAAATTAACTAAATCCTTTCCAGTTATTCCCAAAATTCAATTAATCTTTGGAAATTCATAACTTCCGATCCGTAACTCCGATTGACTCCGTTCCAACTCCAGTAATTTTCTAAAATTGAGATCTATCTAATGGCACTATTATTAGCACTAAATAGGATCTGTTTCTTGGACTTTGTGTAGATTTTTGTGTGTTTGCGCATAGTAACGATCGTCAGAAATTTTGTTTCGGAGCGGATTTCGCAACGGTTTCTCGAAGACCAGTGAAGACTTAGAGCAAGGCAAGTCACCTTTGATCATCTCGAACCCATAATTTTGGAACTAAGTATTTTATATGATAAATTGCATACGCTAGGTTACACTGTTATAATTTCTCGGCCGCGATCGCAAGACGACCAACGAGCCACCAACCCAATTGCTACATGACTTCCTTGATTGATTGTAATTCCCTTAAACATCCTTGTCACCTCCCTTGATAGATCCCGGTATCTGTGTCGACGGGCATGGTATCGGTGATCGCCTATCGAATTTAAAAATGACTACGATGGGTAAAACTTGGGTTTACGAAACTTTGAAAAACCCGACACCTGGGTTGGTGCCTTGAAACTAAAATGGTTTGTGAAAACTACGATGCGGGGATCGTGCCAGCAGGACGAGTCTCCCACACTGCAGCTAAGGACCGATTTCTCTGAAATTTCATCTGAACATATGACAGTACAACCACATGGGTGATATAGGATAACTCCTAGTTGAGTAACTAGCATCCCAGGGACGCCTTGTGTGCCATTGGACTGTGGATCGTACGGGAGGGTGTCAGGGGTGCCTCCTGGGTTCCTGGCACAGCATGGTCTCAGACCTACCTTGTTGTTGGTTTGAGGACCCCTCCAGTTGGCATGGGTTAACCTAGGACGGTTTGGGAAATGTCTTGTCATGAAAACCTCTATGTCACCAAATCGTACCCAATGCGTGTGAGCTGGTGACTAGAGTAAGTCGCGTCGTGTGGGTAAAGTGTACCCCCTCTGCAGAGGTTTAAACTGTTTGAGCAGCCGTGTCCACGGTCATGGGCGGACGTGAGGTGATTCCTTATCGTAGTTTTGTTTGACAACTGCTTGTAAAATGATTTTCGCGGATTAGGAATCCGATTTCGGAAAATGCTGCGAAGTTGTTAATGACAGCAGGGCTGTGGGCCCAATGAGGTTGGATCAGCTGATGGCACTGGATCCCGGAGGCCAACTCTTGAGAGTTGCGCCGATTTAAATATTGATATAACTCACCCCGATCGGGCGAGACTCACCTCGCCCTGATTGTTGAGAAGCACACACTAGTAGATTTAAAAAGATTTAAACAAAGCAGATTGCAAAATAACCAACCTCTCTTTGAAGCTTGTAACAACCACCTAAGTTCTCCTGGCTTGCTGAGTACGTAAGTACTCACCCTAGCTCTATATACATATAGTTCTCCGCCAGGAGCTGGAAGCTGGAGTTGCAGTGAAGTGAAGATTAGGGTTTCATCTTGGTTCCCAACCATTGCCTGTGTGTTGGGACTTAGTCCACTGTTCCGCTGCTGCCGCTGTCTCTGTGTTGTTCGTTGTTGTCTCCGGCTTGCTCCAAAGCTGCAACGTAAGTTAAGGTATATGTCTGTTTAATTAATTATTTATTTAAGGTACTGCAATGATGCACGTTTGATTGTCGTGGATACCAGCGCTGTGTCTTGGGACTGGTATCGGTATCACGGTTCCGCGGGAAGGCAGTTCGCGCTGCCATCCTGCGGCATGCCTTAACTGGTGCCATTGTATGGCAGTGCCAGATCGGGTTGTGACACCATCGCGCCACCACCACTCTCTCAACATGTTTTACAAGTACACCGAAGGGTTTTCGCTGAAGACGCCGTGAGCACCGGGAACGCCATCCTCGTCCTCAACCTCAGCCACCGACCGACCTCGCCGTTCTCGCTGCCTCGGACTCCTTGACTTAAAACTACTATACCACGAAGCTCGCCTCCCTTCCAGAAGGAGAACCCCCAAGGACCAGCCCAAGCCGAGCCCCGATGGAGGAGATCAACCGTTGTCTTCTCCAACTCTGACCGAAGACCTCACCGTCGATTACTCCGCCCATGGTGAGCTTGAATTCAATTCCTCGCACCAGTGGCTTCCCTAGGACCTCACTAACCACCTGGACACTTCTTCTTGGCAGCTAGATAACCGGGTAAAGCCGACGCCGACGCTTCACTATTTTCACCATCGTTGAACCATCTCAGATGTCATCATCGTCGACCAAGCCTTTCCGTGCCTTGAGTGCACCTTGGTGAGTCTCCTAGAGTCCCTTAGGAGCTCTTACATGCATTCAGTTGGACTAAATCAACCCGTAGCTCCACTTTCACCTATAGCCTAAACCGCATCGCCGCTCGTGCCACTGCTGCCACTAGCCTGGTCCACCTCTGGCCATGAAATGAGACCTAAGGGTCCACGTCGAAGTCCTCTACATTTTCTCTTTTGGCCGCGCTGTGAAATTCCCCTCCGTTCACCGCCGGCGAGGCCAAATACGACCGTCGCACGCGTGCTGTCCTGTTCAAGCCTTGGTTAGGGACTTCATTTGAGAATTTGAATGATCACAAGGTTCAATTTATAAAACAGCCTTCTCACCGATAGTGGCCCTAGGACTAATATGTAATTACCTAATAAAATAAGGACTCTTAACGAAAACTGATTTAAACATGTGCCAAGGACCCCGGGTTTAAACTTTAGATCTTCCGGGGGGGTTTTCTTAAAAAAATTTTACTCACTTACATGTGGACCCAGTTGTATTTAAAATCAAAAAAACAAATAAAAATAATTTAAAGGCTTTTCTATTGAACAAAAAATACCCAAACTTCAAAAATGCATAATAAATTCATTTCAACTCCAAATGAAGCAAACTAAAATTTGTTAGAACCACAAAATTATGTACTTTATTTCTAAAAACTGAAACATGGCACTCTCTGTACAGAAAACACTTCTAAAATTTTGTATAACATAAAATGTGCCACACTTTGTAAAATCCATAAGAAATTCATATTGGCACCAAAAATTATGAACCTAGATCTGTTAGACTTGTAAAAATATGCACTTTATTTCTGCATATTAAAATCTGGTACAACCAATACAGAGAACACATCTAAAAATAAGTATAAAGTATAAATACCTTGTATAGTACATAGAGTGTATAATAACTTCTAAAATCCATATCTCCCAAATGCAAAATGATAAAATAGAAATTCCTTCACCATAAATCATATAAAATCAGTACCTACCCACTGCGTGAATTGTATACACAGTAGAGCATGTTGTATTTTTGTATTATTTGGTATTTATTTGCTTGTAAGTTAAATTGTTTAGAAATCGAGTTTGTGATCAATGAAGGAGTGGTTATAGTTGATGCTCGAGTTGATCAAGAGTAAGGCAAGTATTCTTCCTTCTCCCTTTGAACAAATTGAATTCTATGTTTTGGGGAATGAAATATGTTGCTTGTAAAATTGCATGCGTAATTACAACTATTGATATTTAAAATTTGGTTAAATGGTAGCTATGACCAATTTGCTGCATATTCCACCTTGAAACTTGAATTCCTTACTATTTGTAACCTTAGAATGGATTAGAGTGCTCTACAAGTGCTCAAACGGGTATATACTTGCTTATTATACCTCCAAATGCTTAGCCATGCTTAGAAATATACAATTAAACATTATGGGCATTTTATATATGATAAAATGGGTATTTTAATACTTCTGGACAGAGGTGTTTCCTTTGGTTATTTGTGAAATAAAATGGAGGAAAACTTGTTTTAAGACTTGGACGATAAGTGGTATGCATATGGTGTTACTTGCATATCAATAGGGGAGTGTTCGCTAGAGTCGATTAAGGACCGAACTCTATGTCACCAACTAATGTATACAATGCAACCACATGTGCTAATGTAACGGCTACGTTGTGACCTCTAGGCCACATTCAATGTGTAGAGTGTGGTGGTACCGACGGGTACCGGACAAACTAGAGAAATCACATCATGTGGGTAAAGTTGTACAAACTCTGCAGAGTCAAAATTAATCGGTTAGCTGTGCTCTTGGTCAAGAGCGACATGGTGAAGTATCATGAGTATAATTTTATCCTTTCTAAATGTGCCTTTTGAAAATGGGATGTGGAATGGTTTATTGATGATATAGATGAGCTTATGATGATGGTTATGATGGAGTAAGAAAGATATTATGATTAGTTGATGATTACTATGATTTACATTATGTACATTTTTTAAGAGCTTTATAAAGTACTGTTGCAAAATTTTGTGAACTAAAATTTGCTTTATGCTGAAAATAAGACCACAAATAGCCTTCTTTGATATAAGCTTGCATGTAGTATGTTAGGTTTGTTCTTACTAGTACATTATTTCGATAATGTACTGACTCTTGCTATATTTTTCTGTTGTTGTTTTAGACTTGTTGCAGGTGGTGTTGCTCCGCGGGTGCTCCGCAGGACTCGCTGTTTTCAGGATGGTTCTAACTAGGGGCCAACCCCTAGTTGGTTTGCCTGTGTAGTTGGGTAGGCACGCAATCCGCTGAGCCCTATTTGGCCTATCGGCTTATGTAATAATTTAGTTGTAATTTGGTTTATCTATTCATATTCCCTATACTTGTTGATATCAAATGCTTTGATGAAAGTGCGAGGCTAGTCACTTTTCCTGGGGACTAGCTAAGCATGAGTATGGGCTTGGACCAATTGAGATATTTGCTTAATAGCCATTTGGGTTCAAGTCCCCTGTGTTATGCAGTTGCTTGGTCGCCACCATCGAGTGGTTGACGGGCATACCTCGGGGAGGACTGGCAAGGCTATTTTGTCGAGTATCTCATTTGTTTCAAGTCCAACACTTTGAGTTTGTGTTGTATTTGTTATTCGCGACGTTAAGTCTGCTTTGAGGTGTGGTGGTTACTGTATTTATTTGGTTTTATTCGAGATCTCACCACTCCAATAGTTAGTGTTGATGTGGCGAGTTGCAAATCACGGTAAAAGTCTCATGGTGTCCTCACATGAAATGTATCAGTCTTTGATTCAGCGCAACTCTCAAGAGTTGGCTTCTGGGATCCAGCTCCACCAGCCGATCCAACAACATCGGGACCACAGCCCTGCTGTCCTCGGCAGCTTCACCACATTTCTGAAAACGGATCCCTATTCCACAACATCCTTTCACAAGCAGTAGTCAAATAAAATTACGCTAAGGAATCACCTCACATCCACCCATAACCATGGGCACGGCTGTTCAAATAGTTTAGACCTCTGCAGAGGGGTACACTTTACCTACACGACGTGACTTACCCTACCACCTGGCTTGCGAACGAATCGACACAACTGGTGACTAGGGGTTTTCACGACAAGGCATTTCCAAAGTCGATATCAGGTTACCCCATGCCAACTGGAGGGGTCCACGACCAACGATTGTACCTTGAGGTACTTGTACCTGGTGGTACCTGAGCGAATCCAGCCGTTGGATGTACAGGGGCATAATTGGAAGTATTCACGCAGCACGAAGACAAAGCCGCTCCCTCGCGAAGTCTCCCACGCGTCCTCTCCCTGTTGCGCAGCACCGCAACAATTCCAGCTTGCTCGTGCAGCAATGCCACTTAGGGCTGGACGAAAAACTCGAAACTCGCTAGCTCGCTCGACTCACTCGTTAATGGCTCGGCTCGAGCTCGACTCGTTTAATAATGAGCCAACTCGTTTTATAATGAGCCAGCTAGGCTTATAACGAGCCAACTCGAGCCAGCTCGCGAGCTACTCGCGAGCCATAACGAGCCAGCGACAGTTCAAGCACTAGTTTGTGCATCTAGCTGGATACAAGGTTCTAAAAGTCCTCCTATTATTCTGGTATGTGATTTTTAGTCTATTTTTCAACTCCATTTTCCCCAAAGTTTGTGTATGTAAATATGTAATGCTTAATTCTTTTACTGTTTTTATAGGGAGAAGATGGTGATGATGGTGACATTGAGAGTGTGGAGCTTCCCAGCAGTGTGGTGGAAAGCAACTAGTAAGTCTATTTTAGAATGTCCAGCATTGTGGTGGATATCATATTTGTTCTCACTTGATGTGTTCTTCACATACAGGTAACAAGATATAAAGGGGGAACAGAACTAGGGACCTGTTGGCTGCGCTCCATGGCTGCTTTTGACTTGCTTTTGGTGTATATATATTACCTACAAAACTGATCAGTCTACCACTCAAGCTGTAGCTCATTTATTTTGCTTCGTTCTTGAATTCTGTATGGATGAATGGGTGATGTGTAAACTGTATGAGTATGACTATCATGGACTCATGGTGGGCTGGCTGGACAAAAACTTTGTGGAATTGTGGATCAATCGATGGATGGATTATATTCTCCATTGTTAAATTTATAAGTACTTTGTGTTTGTTGCTCACTAGCTTTTATAATCTCCCTGTAATCTCCATGTATTGTGTTTTTATGATTTGGCTCGCGAGCCAAATGAGCTAGCTCGAGCTTTTTAGCGAGCCGAGCCGAGCTACTCTACTGGCTCGTTTGTATAACGAGCCGAACCAAGCCAGTATGTTAACGAGCCGAGCTGTAACGAGCCGAGCTATAACGAGCCGAGCTGGCTCGATATCCAGGCCTAATGCCACTCCCTTTTGTCGCCGCCGTCACGCCCCTTAGACGGTCGGCCAATGCGCCCCCCCTCTCCGCCCCCCCCCCCCCCGGGCATCGCGACACGGGTAGGCACCTCCACGCTAGGCTGACGCCGCCGCTGCTTCTTCTCATCGCCGATGTTGCCTTTGTGAAGCTCGTCCGACGCTGCCCGCCCTGAAAATTAGATAGGTGTCGTCGATCCATATTCTTCAAATGGCCGTCGATCTGTTATTTAGTTGATGTGAGGGGAAAAAAATTTGCCATGAACAGAAGGAAATAAGCAGCAGGCAATATTTAGTTGATGTGAGGGGAAAAAATTTTGCAGGGATTTTTATGTTTTGTACTACATTTTGCAGGAAATTAAGTAGGTTTAACTACTGTTTGCTGAATTAAAATTTCATTGTTGGGACAACAAACAGTTTGTGAAGTGTGATTTTTCTGTATGACAGATTTGTCATGGGTGATGAAATGGGAGACAATTTTAACAGCATTGAAGATCAAGAGGAGTATGCATCAATGACTGCTATGAGATTTAAGAGTGAGAAAGAAGGTTTTATCTTCTATAACAGGTATGCAAAAGATAAAGGATTTAGGTTTTATCTTCTATAACAGGTATGCAAAAGATAAAGGATTTAGTGTTCGGAGGAACAATGCAAGACGTGATCCTGTGACAAGTGAGATATACCAGCGCCAGTACACGTGCTCTAGACAAGGGTACAGGAGAAAGATTTTTATGGGCAATTCTAATATAAGTAGAGGACCAAGAGCACTTACTCACTGCAGTTGCAATGCTGAGTTTGAGATCAAATTTGACAAGGAAAGGGGTGATTGGTTTGTTCTGAAATTTGTCCCAGGCATAGTCATGCTTTGGCTAAACAAGATGAAGTGCCTTTCCTACGGTCACACCGCAGGATTACCAATGCTCAGAAGGCAAATATAAGGGATTTGAAATAGGTGGGTTTGCGTCAGCATCAAGTGATGAATGTGATCGAGAGGCATCATGGCGGGTATGAAGCAACTAGATTTGTAAGTAGGGACCTGTACAATTACTTTGTTAGACAAAGAAAGAAATAAATTGACGACGGTGATGCAGACCATGTTATAAAGTATATGCAAGCAAGACAAAAGGATGATATGGAATTTTTTTCGAGTACGAGACTAACGAGGTTGGTCGTTTGAAAAGGTTATTCTGGTTTGACCCTCAATTGCGAATTGATTATGATGAGTTTAGTGATGTTGTTTTTTTTTATAGCACATATTGGGTGAATAGATATAACCTACCGCTCATTCCATTTGTTGGCGTCAACCACCATGGTTCCACTGTCATTTTTGCATGTGGTATTGTTGCAGATGAGAGGGTAGCAACCTATGAATGGATTCTTAGTCAGTTTCTAGATTGCATGTGTCAAAAGCATCCAAGATCAATTATCACACATGGGCATAATGCGATGCGTAGAGCAATTTCGTCCGTAATGCCGTATTGTGCCCACCGGTTGTGCACTTGGCATATTGAACAGAATATGGCAAGACATCTCCGTCCTGATTTGCTTGCTGATTTCAGGACTCTTGTTCATGCACCTATTGGTGAAGAAGAATGGGAGAACAAGTGTGTTGAGTTCAAGAATAATTATAAGGTGGCCGAAGATAACCAATGGCTTAATAGGATGTACAATCTAAGGAAGAAATGGGCTGTTGCATACACAAAAGGTTTTTTTTTTCCTTGGCATGAAAAACAATCAACGTAGTGAGAGTTTGAACTCTAAACTTGATAGGTACTTGGATCTTAAAATGAGTTTAGTTCTTTTGGTAGAGCATTATGAGCATTGTGTGTCACGTATGGGACATAGGGAGGCTGAGCTGTATGCTAAAGCTTCACAATCAGTCCCATTCACATCTGACGAGGCCAGTTTAGTAGAGAAAAATGCTGTCCGTATTTTCACACCTTCTGTTTTCAAGAAGTTGAAGTTTGAGATTCTTAATGCGGGTAAATGGGAGGTGATAGATTGTATAGATGAGGACAACTCAGTGAAGTATGTTATTTGTTTGAAGGACAGTTTTGAGAAGGTTAAAATCTTGAACTGTAGTTATGAAGAATCATTAAAGGAAATTGCCTGCCCGTGTAGTAAAATGGAGTGTGCATGCCTATCATGTGAGCATATTTTTGCAGTTATTCAATATCTGAACATGCAGGCCATTCCTGACATGTGCATTGCGTGTCGGTGGACAGTAAAGGCCAAGAGTGCATTTCCTTCTGATCGGTATGGTGAAATATATTCATGGAATGACCAGATAGAAAGGTATAGGAGGTTGCGTAGCATGGGCAACGAAGTTCTATTCAATGAACGAGGAAAGTACTGAAAAAGTGATGAAGTTACTTGAGCAATTGGATTTAGAAACAGATGATTGCGAGACTAGCAACGTGGATGACGTGTTGTGTGGTCTTGTGATCGCTCAAAGTAAGCGGATTGACATTGAAAGTGATACTCAGGTCCTTGATCCACTGCTAGTAGTGCCTAAAGGTTCTCCAACTAAAAGACTACGAGGTTTCATGGAGAAGCGCATTAGAAAATACGGTTACTGCCGTTCAGCTGGCCACACAATTTGAACATGTCCAATATACTTAAGGTTAGATTTGTTTTTGTTTGCATTGTTTTGCAGTGATCACATCATTTTTTGTTGTGCATAATTTGGAAACTAACCTGCACTGTACCCTTTTGTTTTCTCAGAAAGGCCGAAGTTGATGTATGAGATGGTTCTGACTTGCCCCATGGATTTTGTTGCTTGTTGATAACCTTGTTATTTTTTTCCTGTTAGTGACTGCTATTGTGCTTTATAAGTACCTTGTAATATTTTTCCTGTTGGTGAGTGCTATTGTGCTTGATGAGAACCTTATAGATTGAACCTTGTTACATGTGCAATTTATTGGCACTAGTACTGTTAAGTTCAGTTAACATAACTGTAGAATGGATATAATCTTGGTACTTTGAATTCATGTTATACTAGATACACTCAACATCCACAATCATGATACATGGTTTCAACTAACTTAACTAGAAGGAACACAACTACAACAAGAGACCCCATAAACCAAGATCTAATGTCGTCAGTCTCCTTTCTTTGCTTGCTCAATTTCTTCTTGAATGAAACTTCCATTGCCATCAGCCGATCAGTCATCTCAAGCTCTAGCTTCATTTTTTTCTTCTTCTGCTTTCATTTTCTCAACATAGCAGGTCCATTCATACTGCCGCAGTGCAGAAGACATACTGCCGCAGTGCAGAAGTGGTCCTGCCACCACGTTCTAGTCCATGCCACATCAGCTCCAGGGTCTTCTGAACTCTTGGATGCCACTCTTCGTCTACACAAATCAGAAGGTCACATTGTTCATCTTCCTGCAAACAAGAATAATCAACATACAAAGTTTGAGGAATCGGGTAATAACAAAATAAAACAAGATGCATTCAGAGAAACAAACAGAAGTACCATGATGAAGTATCACACTCTAAAAGACTATCAAATTTTAATTTTTTGTTATCCCAAATTCCAAAACCTACACTCTATAGGCCATTTTCAAACCGGTTTTTCACAATCTTCGTGCTAGCTCTTGGGAGTAGTTTGCAAATGGATTTTGAAAACCTTTTAAATCACATTGGTACTGACTTGTGGTGATTATTAAGGGTTTCTAAACATATTTTTCCAGAAATACCACTTTTCAAAGGCTTTCGTGTCCTATAGAGCAAGAATGGGGTTTAAAACCAAATAGAGACTTAGAGGAGAGTAGTTCCTTATAGAGGGATGAGATTTAAGAATTTGATAGGTTTTCACAAATAATTTGTAGATGAGAACAAGGTTCTCAAAATACTCTTTGAGACCAATTCTAACGACCATTTAAAGAGGCTCCTATAATCGGTCATGGCTCTGATACCAAAGCTGTGGGGACATTCTGAGAATTGTACCGTGATTTGGAACTCGCCATGTCAACGCTAACTATTGGAGTCGTGAGATCTCAAATAAAACCAATAAATACTGTAACCACCACACCTCAAAGCAGACTTGACGTCGCGAATAACAAAGACCTCAAAGTGTCGGATTCGAAACAAATGAGATACTCGACAAAATAGCCTTGCCAGTCCTTCCCGAGGTATGCCCGTCAACCACTCGATGGTGGCGACTAAACGACTACATACCATAGAGGACTCAAACTTAAACGGCTATTAAGCAAATATCTCAATTGGTCCAAGCCCATACTCATGCTTAGCTAGTCCCAGGAAAAGTGACTAGCCTCGCACTTTCATCAAAGCATTTGACATCAACAATATAGGGAGTACGAATAGATAAACTAAATTACAACTAATTTATTACATAGGCCCACAGGCCAAATAGGGCTCAGCAGATTGTGTGCCTACCCAACCACACAGGCAAACCGACTAGGGGTTGGCCCCTAGTTAGAACCATCCTGAAAACAGCGAGTCCCATGAAGCACTCAACCTAAGTAACACCACCTGCAACAAGTCTAAAGCAACAACACAGAAATAAAGCAAGAGTCAATACATTATCGAAATAATGTACTGGAAAGGACAAACCTAATATACTACATGCAATCTTATATCGAAGGAGGCTATTTGTGGCCTCATTTTCAGCATAAAGCAAGTTTTAGTTCATAAGGTTTTGCAACGGTAATTTGTAAAGCATTTAAAAATATGTACCTAATGTAAATCATAGCAATCATCAACAAGTCATAATATCTCTCTTACTCCATCATAACCATTATCATAAGCTCATGTATATCAAAATAAACCATCCTACGTCCCATTTTCAAAAGGCACATTTAGAAAGGAAAAAACTATACTCATGACACTTCACCATGTCGCTCTTGATCGTGAACATGGCTAACTGATTGATTTTGATTCTATAGAGTTTGTATAACTTTACCCACATGATGTGATTTCTCTAGTTTGTCCGGTACCCGTCGGTACCACCACACTCTACACATTCAATGCAGTTTAGAGGTCACAACATAGCCATTACATTACTTACAGCCTAGCCTTGCACCAGCGACGGTAAGTGAGAATCCATGCTAGGAATGACCTAGAGCCATTAGGTAGCGGGCCCTCGTTTTGAACATAACGCCATGGCGGCAAACCATCTCGTTTTCCCACGAGGCACTACACCGTTGTATTGGACAAACTTAGACGCCTTACCATTACAAGTCTCATAGGTAGCTTCTCTGGATTAATACAACAACATAACCCATACTACTTCGGCCTACCAAAATGCAAGGCTAGACAATGAGCAACTGAATAGGCTAAGGCCATCCCATACTAGCACAAGTGGTTACACTACATACTTTAGTTGGTGACATAGGGTTCAGTCCTTAATCAACTCAGGCGAACACTCCCCCTATCGGTGTGCAACTACTCCATATGCACACCACATGTCGCCCAAGTCTTAAAATGAGTTTTCCTCTATTTTAGTTCACAAATAATCAGAGGAAACACCTCTATCCAGAAGTAATAAAATACTCATTTTGTCATGTATAAAATGTCTATAATGTTTATTTGTATGCCTTTAAGCATGGCTAAGCATTTGGAGGCATAATAAGCAAGCATATACCCATTTGAGCACTTGTAAAAGCACTCTAATCCATTCTAAGGTTACAACAGTAAGGAATTCAAGTTTCAAGGTGGAATATGCAGCAACTAGGTCATAGCTACCATTTAACCAAAATTTAAATATCAATAGTTGCAATTACGCATGTAATTTTACAAACAACACATTTCATTCCCCAAAACATAGGGTTCAATTTGTTCAAAGGGAGAGGGGAGAATTACTTGCCTTACTCTTGATCAACCTGAGCATCAACTGTAATCACTCCTTTACCAATCGTGAACTCGTTATCTAGACAGTTTAACGTATGAGCAAATAAATACCAAATAATGCAAAAAATACAACATGCTCTACTATGTATGCAAATCACACAGTGGGTAGGTACTGATTTTATGTGATTTATGGTGAAAGAATTTCTATTTTATCATTTTGCATTTGGGAGATATGGATTTTAGAAATTATATACGTGATTACAGCATTTATACGTGTACTTTAATTATACATGTAACTTGGGAGGTGGTTTTCTCAAATTTAGCCTCACAGTATATTAAGTATAGCTTAGGATGAATTGTGGTGAAAGAATTTCAATTTTATGATTTAGAATGCGCAAGTTATAGGTGTTTGAAGTTTAAATACGGTAGAATATGTTATTATACATCATGTATATTTGGAGGTATTCTCTGTGTTGATTTTGACTAAGTTTTACATAACAGTGGTAAAGAGTACAATTTTATGAGTTCAACAAATCTTAGTTCACTTTATTTGGAGTTAGGATGAATTTTCTATTAATTTTAGAAGTTATTATACATCCTATATACTATACATGGCACTTATTCTTTATACATATTTTTAGATGTGTTCTTTGTACTGGCTGTGCCAAATTTTAATTTACAGAAACAAAGTGTATATTTTTCTAAGCCTGACAAATCTAGATCCATAATTTTTGGATTTAATATGAATTTCTTGTGAATTTTACAAATTAAAGTATATTTTGTGCAATACCAAATTTTAGAGGTGTTTCTGTATAGAGAGTGCCATGTTTAAGTTTATGGAAATAAAGTTCACAATTTTGTGGTTTTAACAAATTTTAGTTTGCTTCTTTTGGAGTTGAATGAATTTATTATGCATTTTTGAAGTTAAACTTATTTTTTAGTTCAACAGAAATGCATTTAGGTATTTATATTTTATTTCCCAGATTTTAAAAGGCTAAGGTCCACATGTTAGTGAGTGACATTTTGCACTTAAGCCCCTCGAATTCTAGGGAATGAAACCCGCAGTCCCTAGCACATGTTGAAATCGAATTTCATTAAGAGTCCCCAGATTTTCAAAGTTATTACATCTTGGTCCAGCCCCACATGTAAGTGAATAGCCATTTTGCAAGCTCAGCCTTGGAGTTAATCAAAATTTAGAAACGAAGTCCCTAGTTTAAGCCTGTACAGGTAGGGAGCCATGGTAGTGCCCTTTTTGGCCTCACCGGTGGCGAGTGATTGGAAACCTCACAAGGTGGCCAAAATAGAAAATGTAGAGCACCTCGAGGTGAATCTGTAGGTGCTCGCGTCACGGCCGGAGGTGGTTGGACATGGCTGCAGTGGCGGTGTGAGCGGTGGCTGGTTTTGGGCTATATGTGCATGCGAGGTTCTAGCTCCGAATCGGCTAAAATCGGCTAAAGGAGTACATGTAAGTGCATCTACGGGGCATATACAAGCTCACCATGCAGTTAGCGAAGCCCGGCGAGGTCGGTATGACAGCGGTGGTGCAGAAATGGTTCGGCGGCATGTCGGAGCTCCGGAAAGACGGCAACAGCACGATCTGCCATGGGAGCATCCAATCCAGTTCATGCATGAGGTTAAGGGCGTTCTGGATATGGCGTAGGTGCAAGCAATCGATCTAGGACTCACCGGAAAGAGGAGGAATGGTGATGTCGGCCGGTGGCTAGAGTTGAGGACAAACACGGCGTTCTCCATTCTTTCAACATCCTCGGCCAAATTCCTCTGGTATTCTGGCTCCTTATGTCTAGGCGGAGGTGATGGCGCGGTGGGTTGGCCGGATGTGGTTCGAGGCGGCCGGAACGGAAGGTCGACGCCAGCGGCGGCGCCATGGCCATGCTCCAGAGCAGCGGTGGCGAGGCGGTGTTCTGAACGGCATGCTGCATGAAAGGGGATGAGGTTAGCGAGAATGGAGACAACATGGAATGTAGATAATGGAACGCGAGAGAGATGGGGAGGACAACGGCTTGTTGGCGGTCGAGGACGGTATCCTTCCTGGCGGCCGACGGTGAGGGTGGAGCAAAAGAGAGCTAGGGAGGTTCTCTCCCTTGCTGTTCTCAGGTTTGGAGGGAAGTGTGAGGATGGGCGACGCAACTGAGGAAGTAGAGGAGTCGGTTTGCGTCGGCCACGTTTCTTCCACGCGTCGAGCATATCCTAAGCGTGATCGGGGCACGTCCTCGCATGGCTGGGGGCTCGACCGGGATGGAAACTGAGCTGAGGAGGCTGCCAGGTGGGTCCAGAGCGTGAGGGCTAAGGTGTGAGTAAGGGGTTTGGGTAGGAACCAAGGTACAGGAGGGTTTTTGGGTATTTTCAGAATTTTTCAGGATTATTTTTCCTCCCTCTCTCTTTGAAATTTATTTGACCAAGTTTTAGAAGGTCTCAAGGCCTGGCTATTTTTGTGTAGCATGTACAGAGAACCTACTTTCCATTTTTCAAAGTTTTATTCCAAAATTCAAAATGGTTTATTCCCAGAAATTCAAACAAAAGAGGGCTGATTTAAATTAGTTTGAATTTATTCAGTGGCTAAACTATTGAATTAAATTCTGGAAAATTTATATTTATTCATGATAAATAGACTAGTATTTGAATAAATTATCTCATGTATACACTTATGTGCAGGATTTGGGGGATCCTAAGGGTGTTTTGATTTGTCCGATTGGGGGTTTAAATAAAATTCTAGGAAAATTATGGTGGTTAGCCCATGGTATGGTCAAAGCACTGGTCCAATTGGATTTGGCTTAAAGGTTTAGGTCGAGTTAGGGTAAATCTCCAAAGTTGGCTGATTAACAGAATTGACAGAACTGAGTTAGGTGCAGAGGTTTTGCACTTTTTATTTTATGTGCTTTAGTTGTGAATTGTTATTGGGGAAAATTACTGGAGATAGAGGGTGCATAGGGCAACAAATTGGTGGAATCTCACTGGATGATAGGCTACGGATTTTATTTGGTGAAATTGTAAAGTTGGCTAAATTACACAGTTTGGGCACTCCAAAATTTGGTAAGTCCTAAAGGCTAAATTCTTTCAGTTTTGAATACTTGATCCAGTTAGGTTCCATGGAGGTATAAATTATGGTAAAATTCTTGTGAGAAGAGAGATGTGTGGTTTATCTCCTGTACAATTTGCCTACCTAGATTAGTTATGATTTAATTTGGGTAAAATTGTGAAGGAGTCTTTAGAACACTGTTTTTCTGCACTGAAGTGATTAATTAGGGATTATTGATACTACTATTTTATATGTTTAACTTGTGAAGTAATTTAGGCCTAATTTACTGTGAATATATGGATACTTTATTGACATTATGGCAGAGATACAAACCTAGAAACCTTATGGATTATTTATAGGGGATTTTTGTGAATGTGGCTATTTGTCAATTTGTTCTATAAATGGTTAATATTTAGGGCTCTTTTTTCATTCATCATTTCATGTGGAAATCTTGTGATCCAAGGTTGGGTAAAATTACTGTGAGTGGACCACATTAGGTATAGCATTCTTTATAGGTTTTCATGGCAAGACAATTTAGAGATTTAAGGTGGTGAAACTATGAACTTGGTGACTTGACATTGCTAATTTCCATATTAGGTTAATTTGAGGGGTTTTATTAAAGCACTAGACCAAGCGATAAAATTACACAAACATTATTGTGACATGTGTGTAATGTGTAGCACTTGTGAAAATTTCCTCAAGACTTTATGTTGCACTAATTATTTTTAGTATTTCCCTATAGTCACTCAAATGCACATAAACCTATAATGAAAATACATTTAAAAGCCAAAAACAATGGAAATAAAACATGCACACCCAAAGATGGTATTTTACTTATTTACACTTCTTATTAGTTGACTTTTAATTATATCACTTTGGGTTGGTTACACCTTTATTTTAGTAGACTAGTTATTAGGATTTCTATTTGCCAAATTTCCAATTATAGAAGGATTTGCACTTCAAGACAATCAATGGCACCCAAGGTTAAACACACATGGTTTATCACATTTATTTTTTGAGATTTCCAAACTTTTACGAATCTGTTTTACCAATTCAAGTGGGGTGGATTTAAATTATGATTTGCAATTGGACCATTTGTTGCCATTTTAAGTTGCGCATAATTAGTTCAACAACTTGCAACCTAAGGTCACAGAGTCGCGGTTTGTATCCCATAGGATTGTTCATATTTTGAATCCTGGGTGGTTTTGGTTTTAAGGAGAAGTAAAATATTTTTAATAGATTAATTTTGAATTTAACGTCGACTGAGTTAATCCTAGCAAATTGTTCCAAGGATTTTAAGATATTTTAGATGGTTATTTTTAGGTGTATTGCAACTGAGACACTCTAGTCTTGGTCCAAAATTGTTCCGTTTATTTTATTTTAGCTTGTGTGCATGAAGAAACAACAAAACATGTTTTATTTTCTCTAGAAAATTTGGAATTTCCATAATTAGATTTTTGGGTCTATTACAATGATGGTCCTTCAAAGAGTACAAAAGAATACCGATTAATACAAATAAATCTGTGGTCGAAAGATGTATCCACCATACCTTTAACCGATGAATCTGTTGTAGAATAATCAACATACCTTTAACCGATTACAATCTGTGGCGGCTGGCTTCCCCATCTGTAGTACATGCAGGAATGGGGGAAGGATAGCGACGAAGGAGAATGATGAATCTGTTCTACAAGCATGAAAGGAGAAAGGAGAGCGATGAATCTGTAGGCAGGTTGAGGTGAAGCGTGGGGGGCAGTTAGGCTGATAAATAGGCGATGTTAAGGCCCACGTTGGTTACCGATAGGGTGGGGTCTAGTAACACGAGTCAAGGCGCATTAGGAACTAGTTGACCATCGTGTCATGCAGATGCCGTGCACCAACATGCAGTAGTACGTTTCGTATGGTGCACACGCGTTTGGGGATAAAATCCAGGATATTTCGTTCCGTGCACACGCGTTTGGTTACAAACTTTTGATGTTGTGTCACCGTATCATGCACCACCCACATATTGTGTAACGATCAACACATGTAGTAACAAGTGGCCTCTCTAAGTTCTCGGTCTAGGTCGAGTATTGACTTAGACATCTTGACACGCGTTTTAAGCATTTTTCTAGAAAAAGAAAAGGATTTAATTTGAATTTTTGAAAAAAGAATATTATGGGAATATGTTGGTGGGGCTCCTTTGTCAGCAGTTGGGATAGAGAATTAGGGGGGTGGTCCACCTGTAAATGACAGAGGGATGAGGCTAAAAGCCCGTTGATATCGCCTAAAGGGGACGTAAATAGGTATTCCTAAAAAATTCTTAAAATAGAGTGGTAAAATTCTGGTAGGAACCTCCGACCAAACTGGTAGGAGGCTCCGACCGGCTCTCTCGGGTTGGCCGAGAGGACTGGCCGGAGGTTCCGACCCTGATGTTCTGACTCTACCAAGGCACTTCAATAATTGATAAATTGATAGAAATCAAGTGTAGTGCAAATAATAGGGTAGGAGATAAATACAGGCAAGAATAACGAGCAAGTACAAGGGAGACACAAGAATTTTTTCCCGAAGTTCGGATCACAAAAATCCTACGTCTCCGTTGAGGAGCTCCGAAGAGTCGGGTCTCGATCAACCCCTTGCCTCACCAAGCGACCACGAAGATCAGCTTGGTATCTACTAGAATTTACCTCTTTTCCTTGCTGAGGTGAGGTTAATTTTCACAAACTCTTCCCAGGACAATCCACAACTTGAGAAAGCTCGCGGGTGATGCCTAACCGTCTAGGAGATTTCCCTCCAAGAGAAATAAGCTCCAAGCAATTGATCCGCGTCCTCCTCAAGTGCACAAGATCCTCCTATCCTTCTCTCAATAAAACTCACTCAATTACCCACTAGATCCTCACAAGAATCACAAAGATGGTACTATAACTAGTTGGGAGAGCTCAAAAGACCTTAGGAGAAGCTAGGAGACAGTGAAATAGAAGTGGAATCATCCAGCAACGGCTAGAAACAAGGTTTGAGCTTTATAGGCATTGGCATACGTCACTTAGCCGTTACTCACAGATTTTGGCTAAGCAGTTCCAACCGCAGGAGTAGGAACCTCCAGCCAACACTTAGTCTCTGGCCAAGAAGGTTGGTCAGAGCCTCCGACCCCAAGGGTAGGAACATCTGACCCTGACACTGAAACTAGCCCATCCCAAGTATATGTATTATGCCAAAGTGATGGACTCTCAGCAATTTGGATCTTAAGCACTTGAGTGGTCTTGGAACACTGTTTGCAACCCCTCTTGATAGTACGGCTTTCCTACGACTCAAAAGAAAATTCAAAAAAATTTAAAATAACCTCTAAGTCGCTTCGCCGCTTTATGTCATATTTTTGTGGGGGTCTTCATACACCATACTAAGCAACCTAGGACTAATCTCTGCACAATCCTCGATAAACTCATTAGTCCCTTAACCGTTTTGTCATTAATCCACCAAAACCCACTTAGGAGCTAGATACACTTTCAGGGGCCACCTGTCATTGAGAGGGGAGAGAGAGGTGAATGATAAGGAGGACCCACAGGTCAGTGAGTGGCTCGGGAGAGGATGGGCTATGACGTCCCGGCGGATGAGATCGACGACTCTCGGCGTCCGAGCAACACCGGCGATCAGCGACTCGCCGGAGAAGGGGAGCAGGGCGGCGAGGAGCAAAGGAGAAGGGGAGGAAGATGAACGGCTCGGATGGACGCCTCGGGGTGCGACTAGGGTACGCCAAACCGCTAGTAACCGCGCGGTTACCGCCCAAACCGCCGGGGTACGGTTTCAGTCACCAGCGGTTTGGTTTGAACAAATTTCATTCGAATTCAATTTTTTAAAAAAAATTCTAGTAGGTAGTACTTGAATTATGGATCACTATGGTGAAGAAAGTTTGTCAAAATAACGAAGTTTACTTCATATTTTGGAGCTCCAACAAAATTAAAAAAATAAAAGATGGGTTGGGATATAATTCTACTTTATTTAAGTGTAAAAGCGATAGCAAGAGTTATGCAAAAAAATTATGCAATATTATATTGTTTTTCTAAAGATATCCACAATTTAATCTTGAATTTTCTACAATTTTTTAGAATTTTTACTACGTTTTACAATTTTTCTGTATTTTTTCTTTTTAGCTTCAACATACCACGGTTACCGCGGTAGCCGTGACCTAACCGTGAGATTTGAAAATTTTGAATTCAAATTTTTTTTAGATGAAATTCGTGTGGTTTTGGGAGGTAACCGCGGTAACCACCATTACCGCCCCCTAAAATGGTATGGTTAACACTAGGTGCGACGGCGGCTAGCGTCGAGGGACAAGGAGCGGCGGTGAGGCTGTGCGGTGGATAGCCGTCGCCAGCGACCTTATGGGTGGCGGAGCGGCTTGGGGTGGGTTGGTTTGGATGCGGTGTTCCGCACGAAGGAGAAGGGAGGGAGAAAACATGCCCCTGAGTGGTATTCTGATATTTTTGAAAATAGGCCTGAATTTTTGCAAGGATTTTTTAGAAGGAAAATGGGGGAATTCAAAAGGGGGTTTGGATTTGATTTTGATTTTAAAATTTGGGATTTGGTCTCAAGGAAACTTTATGGATTTTGGATGAGAATTTCAAGGTTTGAATATTGAGTTTACAAAATTCTGAGGATTCAAATCAAGAGCTTCCAGACTTGAATTTTAATATATATATTTTTGAGAATGAGTTTGCATTGTTTAAAGGGATTTCAATAAAGAGAAGTAGAGAGGGAATTTTTGCTGGAATTTTAACTTTGAGAGGGATCAAACACGTTCACTCGTATATTGTATGTGTTCCAACATGTTCACTTGTATACACATGCACGTTTTAATCCACTCGGGACACAAACCTTAGTACAAATTTTTGGTCTTCTGTATTTATTACGTTGGAACTTGCACCGGTTCAAATCTGTTGGTATCCCCACAAGTAGACCATTGTAGCCAGGGGCGGAGACAGGGGGGGCACGCAGGGGCCTGGCCTCCCCAATGCTCCCGTAACACATCCCATCCCAATGTCAGTCCAACCCCACATCCCAGCCCATGAGGCCATGAGCCCATCACTGCATGACCAAAATTTCAATGCAAGGACCAAGGAGCCAGACACATGACCAATTGACTCAACACCTTTGATATGTCAAAGATATGTACCTTGGTAGAAAAGTACTATCCTGCTGATTTTTCTAATCAAGAAAGAGCCCAATTAGAGAGCCAACTTCCACATTTTCAACTTGATGTATACAAACACCCAGAGCTAAGTACGGTTCCATCACTTGCTGATATGCTAAAAGGACTTGTTAAAAAGGGTAAAAGTTCCATGTATCCAATGGTTGACAGATTGTTAAGATTAGTGGTGACTCTTCCAGTCTCAACTGCAACCACAGAGAGAGTTTTTTCAGCTATGAAACTTATCAAGACACGTACACGGAACAAAATGGGAGATGATTTTCCGCGAAGTTACATGATCATTTATGTTGACAAGGAATTGGCAGCAAAGATTAGTGCTCTTGAGATAATGGAAGCTTTTGATCTAGGTGGTACTCGCAGAGGTAAATTCAAGTTCAAGTTAATGGAGATGTAATCATGTAAGTCTCCGTGTCAAAAAAAAAATCATGTAAGTCTCTTGTGCTCTAACATATCACACATGCTACCTTATTTTGTTATCCATTGGAGCTAATTAGTAGACAATTGTATTTGTATTGGTTTGCTTATTATCAATGCTCTATTCGAGTTAGTATATGTGCTGTATTTATTATGGGCATGCAAACGAACGGTCATTCCAACAGCTCAATTTAATCTTGTATTACAGCTTCACATTAATACTTGTACAGTAATCGAGGAGTACAAAATGCGTACTAGTGGCACAGCAGTACAGAATGCTTTCACACGGCCTATAACTAGGTGTCTAGGTCTATATATTCCAAAACGCCAGGCAATCCATACGCATGGCACAGCAGTGCAATTCCCAATGCAAGCCATGGATGGAGCGCAAGCCATGGATGGAGGGACTGCACAACGGCCAGTTGGGTTCCATCGATCAACAGCCGAGCTTGGTCATCAGTCCGCAAAAACAGGTGAGAAAGCAGTAGTTTAATATCATCAGATAGTAGTTTCATCCATTACGATCTCAAGTTTGCTTTAATACTACTTTTTTTCCCTGCAAAACAACAGACAAAAGATATGACTTTTGCATGTTCCATTCCAAAATTTGTTAATGTCGTCAATCATCTCAATAAGGCCAAAAAAGAAGAAATTGAAAGAATCGGATTTGGTGGTTTATTATCAATGCAAGACAT
This sequence comes from Oryza meyeriana var. granulata, assembly GCA_003991445.1. Classification (NCBI taxonomy): domain Eukaryota; kingdom Viridiplantae; phylum Streptophyta; class Magnoliopsida; order Poales; family Poaceae; genus Oryza; species Oryza meyeriana. Next base: position 72,675 of record RYFJ01002495.1, read on the forward strand.
CACCCTTCATCGCAAAACGTGTGGACAGATAGCTGATAAGTACGACATAAACACAGAGTCCATAATCATACAAGGAGAAAAAAAAATACCAATTACACTTTCGGATGTTGAGTGTATAATGGGTTTACCTGCACAAGGATTACTGGTCCGCCCAAAGCCTCCAATGGATGAAGAGGATTACAAGTATTACTCCATGTACAAGGACAAGGGGAAAAATATCTCTCTTGCTGGGTTGCAAGACGATATTTTGAATGCCACATATGCTGACGAGCACTTTGTACGAAGATTTGTTCTATTCGTCATTGGATACATTTATGTCCAACAACAAAAGCATATGTCAGTTCTGATTACCTAGCATTGGTGAAGGACGTTGACAAAATTAAATGCATCAATTGGGCTAGAATTACTAGAGATTTTTTAATCAATGCTCTAAAAGAACAAAAGGGAGGAATGACAAACTTAGAAGGAAACCTGCCATTTCTACAGGTTTGAGAATACCAAGACAACCTAATTTTTAATTGTTCTTTCTGCAAATATATACAAATGATGTACAACTTTTTGCAGTTTTGGTTCTGGGAACATGTATAGGTGGAAGATGCAAGATACAACCACATTTATGGTTGCTGGGCACCTCCTTGATGTCCTTTTGGAACGATATCAATGTCAACTCCTGGCAGAAGAATTGACAGAAAGCATACCCTAGGTGAAGGCAAGGTAAGTTGCATGTAACGAGATAAACAGTGTCTACCATACTGCTACTGCTTGCTAATTATCCAATGGTACAAACAGGTTGTCAAAGTTATCAGCATTCCTAGGGAGGACAAACAAGACAGCGAAAAAGAACAACCTATTGACGATGAAACCAAAGACAAAGATCCAGAAGACGATGGACCCCGTGAAGAAGAAAAAACAAACAATCATGAACCAGACCATGAATTGGAACCCGAAGATGTACAAACATGCAATGATGGAATACACTCACAGCTTAAACATGGCACGTCTTGGAGTCCACACTATGCATACACAGAGGACCAACTCGGTGCTCCAACGAGCCCACCAAGTAACAAAAGATCTCAGGTATCAACTAATCTGAAGTCAAACTTATTTTCAACTCCTATAAAGTTCGAAAACAGATAACTAACCTGATCATATTAGTTCCAGGTTTCAGCCCAAGATGACATTATAATGGATCAGCTCCTACAGATACAAAAAACCATCCAGTTTGTCGACAACAAAATATCAAGCAAACTAATATCACTTGAGGGAATATGCTGTCAAAATAAAAAAGATATCCAGGTATTAAATATGTCTCAACCATGTTTATTTCTAATTTTCTATGTGAAGATAACTCATCGCCAATACAGGACATCAAGTACAAGATATTCAAGCCCTCAAGTTCGATCATTAATGACAATGCAAAAACCAGCAAACAAAACTTCAAGGGTGATGCTAATGAAACTGACAAGATGATGGAAAAAAAAGGTTTGATATTTCTCATTGTATGCTGTCATAAACCTAGGTCTATATCTGACAATCAACACAATATGTCCAGCACTCGTTGATAAATGAAGACGATGCTTCCAAAGGGGACATGTCTTCCAATGGGCACATGCGTTCCAAAGGGGACATGGCTTCCAAACGGACAGCTCAATCTCCATACATAATACAAAGCGACGATGAGAGCTTGAACGGAGGAACAAAGGTATTTTAAAATTGAAAAATATATCATTGTAGCACAAGACAGTTATCTTTCTACAACTTTTTCAATTTTTTAATCATTGCAGGTTGATAACATATGTGCACGGCTTGCACGACCACAAAAAAGGGTTATCAGGCCAACACACAAAGCTGAAAGTGTTTACTTATATTACGATAAAAAAAATTTCAAGGGCTCAGTCATCGAGTATGGAACAGAAAATAAAGGATCTGACCATTGAGGAAGAAATAACGATCAGTTACATCTCTAAGGACAACAGATTACTATCAAACATTGCAGGCATAAGCCTGTTTTCAGAATTTCTTAGGCCCCTTGTCCAGCCAAAAGAGGCACCAGTATCAACCAAGTGGTTAAACGGCAACATAAGTTAACCCACAAACTCCATATACAAAATTCAGATTACCTATATACAAATTTCAGATTACCTCCTCTGCAGGTCATAGATGCATACATACAGATCATCAAAGACATGGAATCCATCAGGCCAAGGGGAGTTGCTACTGCCTTTTTTGAAACTGAAGCACATTGCCAAGCTTGGAAATCGAATGGTCTACAAAAAGGAACAGGCAACAAGAGATATCGTGAACAAAGAGCGAAACTTGCAATCAAGTTTTTAGAGCATGATATGGTAAAAACTTACCAATTACATTCCAATATATCAGAATTATAGTATTTACATTTCAATTTTTATGTAGGTTTTCCTACCACTAAATAGAAACTCAAACCACTGGTATGCTGCTGTCCTGAATGGTGCGAAAGAGAAAATCCAAATCCTAGACCCACTACATATGGACAGGACCAGCTATGAAGCAGATGAAGGCCTCACAAATACTGTATGCTGCACAACGAATCTAAATTAAATCTTCTACTAAAACTGCAAATGTGCTAACTCCAATTCATAACATAGATCAAAGGAATTGACAAGTTCCTATAGTGTGCTAACCAAGTAGATGGTGCCATTAACAAATGGAATAACAAGAGAGTGGCCCATTGGCCTATCTGCCCTATGCAAGTCCCTCAACAAAAGGATAGGTCAATCATCAACCAAACATATTGGTTTTGATTTTTTACATTTTCATTCTAACATGAACGATATAACGACAGCTGGTCGTGTGGCTTATTTACGCTGAGGTTCATAGAACACTGGAATGGAAAAGAACTCTCCCCTCAGTACAACATAATGGTATGTTCCCAATATGCATATCAAACATAAATACATAATATCTTATATTATTTCACATACTACATTCCAGGATACAAGCACTACATTCAGATCAAAGCTGGCATCCATCCTCATCAATTCATCTATGAATGAGGTCATTGAGGTTCAGGAGGACATACAACGTCTACAAATTGAGGCAAAGGCACAGAGAAAGCTCAAAGAAGACATGAAGAACTGATAACATAGCATCTAATGTAGCCGTATAATTTACTTCGCATAACCAGTGTACTGCTAAAATATGCTTCAAATCGATTTCACAAAAGAACATGAGGCGAACATATCTTACCAGCGCCAGCTCCGATACCTTGCTTGTGATACACCAAACTCACCCAACCTGCGCCGCCCATCAATGGATCTGGTCCCTTGCACCACAACCTGTACACACAAACCCCGCGCGCCCCGACAGTGATGTCGTACCGGCGGCGGCTGCACAACATGTGGCGCGCCAGCGGCCGTGAGAGAGGGAACTCAAGGTGGCTCCGCGGCGGCGCGGCGAGGGAAGCACGGCGAGAGAGGGGACTCAGAGGCGCGCCAGCTACCGTGACAGAGGGGACTCAGGGCGGCTCCGCGGCGGCGCGGCGAGGGAAGCACAGTGAGAGAGGGGACGCGGCGGTGCGACGAGGGGAGCCACCTAGCGGCGGCGCGGGTTGAGCGCAAGGGAGTAGCAGCTGAACTCAGCGCGAGAGATAGTGTTCAATCCCCTTACCCACACGCGAAATTACGTACTTGCCCTCCGACTACACTGAAGACTTACGGTTCCATCTACAGGACGAATTGGTACCTGGCGGTACCAATTAGGGATGGCAACGGGTGAGAAACCCGGTGGGGGCCAAGAGAACACACCCACCCCCACCAGGGTTGAAACACCCCGTCACCCGTACCCGCCACCCGTCACGGGTATCAAAATCCCCCATACCCGTCACCCGTGTGGGTAACGGGTACCCATCGGGTGATCCTTCCCCATTTAATGACAGAAATACAGGCAATATATATACCACAATCATTCAGCAACAAAAGTTCATACATCAAAACATACACAAGCTCATGAAGGCAACAAGATAAGATCAACTAATAGCTCATGACAAAGCTACATCATTGAGAATTCAGAAACGATCACGCAAGTCAACAATTCATGCAGCATCACATGAAATACAAGTTTATCAAAAAAGGGAGTCTCCAATGCAAGCATTACCAAGTTCGTACGATACTTAACTAATAGTTTTGTCACTAATGTACTTGAATGTTAGGATTGCACTGCTAGTGTAGGCGTGGGAGTCATGATGCATCCTTCACTTTCTTGTCATGTCAAAGTATGAGTTTCTGCATAAGATGGGAATTAGTAGACAATGTAGTTGAATATTAGTATATAGAGACACAGAGAAACGTAAAACAATTGACTATTTAACCACATCACCTGCATCCTTCTTGATCTCTTGAGACAGCTCCAAACGGTCTCAGGCTTTGTTGTTGACGTTGGTAGCATCTGAAATAGTTACAACAATTGTTAGCAAATATGAGGTCATAAAAGTGAAATGATATATAGAAGAAGTATACCCATATACTGCGCCGCATCCAATCTTGTGACAATAACTCAGTGCCTCCATAGATCTCCGGTGTAAGCCGACTGGGTGCTCACTAAGAACCGCCACTGGTGCTAAAAGCAGACTCTGATGCAACTGGCTAACTGGCATAGCACATATTGTCACGTGCTATCTTGTCAATGTAGGATACCGTGTCCCAGCCACTTCACCAATCTAGAATCTTTGAAGTTCTCAGTCTTACTGAACATTACTCATATCCAGTAGTGCCTATCTATCTCAGTTCTGAATCTGGCTGCCAGGCCTTCGACTTGCAACACGTGCACTAATTGTAGACACAGCAAGCCTGAACTGACAAGTGAAGGACTGAAATTCAGTGTATCTTCATCATCCTCAATGTTCCTGTCAATCAAATAACCTAGAGAGGTTTCCACATCTTCCATAATTTTTGCCTAGTTTCACATTATGACCAACAGACTCAAAAACCCAAGGAGAAACTCAGTTTTGAAACCCCGGGATCAAGAACAGTGCTTTCCCATTGGTCCGTTTTGAATTGTCCTTGCCATATTTTATCAAAGCTTTTCAATCATTTTAGTTGACATTTGCTCTATAATGGGATTCCACATTCAGACATTTCTTAATTTTTCTTAGCTCACAATCTTAAAGAGTTGGACTGACAGTCACGATAATTAGTTCACAGAAAATAGAGCAGTGATGTCATCAAACTCTTGAGCCCCATCCAAAAGAACCTCTCTAGAGCAAAAGCCTTCTTCTTACTTGGGGACACTGTAGATAATAACTCTCTACACGTATTTGCTCGGTTAACAAGCAGGCTCATAGGTAAAGCAACATCAAGCATCTTTGTATGTAGAATTCACTAGTTTTGCATCTAGGCCTAACTGTTATCAGTTGGGACTTGACATACTAGCATTTTTCAAATTTTTCTACTCTTTTAGGTGTGGCTGTCAAAAGGCTACACTGTCACGGATTTTTACAATTGCAGGTTGTATACATCTAACCATCTTCACAATTAAGTTCAATAATGGGCACAACCCAATGTGCAAAAGCAGTGCACCCTCTAACAGCAGTTTACCTTTGCAATCTTCCTCAAAGTTTAGGAATGAGAGCATTCATTTGGTGCTGCAGTTTCCAGAGTCACAGTGTGATCTTCTCATCAATGTTCCACTCAACCGAGCTTCATAAATACCTCCAGAAATAACCTCAGCGGCTATGTGGGGCGGCCAATATATGAACCTTATATACATAATAAATGTAGAATTAATATACAGAAGTAGAAGAAATGCAATTAGATCACAATATGCAGAATGGGAATAGTGATGTGTTGTTTTGTCTACTTACTCATGATGATGTTCCTAAGAGTCAAGAGTCATCAATAAAACTGGGCTGTTACAGCCATGTAACTCTTTTTTTATTCTCAGAGATCCATGTTTAGTGTTATGGACACTCTAGACTTAGTTCCGGATGTACTGGCAAGGCTTTCTTTTCTTCATGTTGTATCATAACTGTCCTCCTTCCTGAAATTAGAGTCATCACAAACTTAAGAAGTGGCTCACAAAGGAAAATAAGCACAGGTTAGAAATGCATCACCAACTTACGCTATTGTGTTCACTGTCACCAACCTTTGAATAAGGCTGAAGGTGACTGGATAAACCTTTCGGGGTATGGTCAACATAGATACAAGGACTTACTCACGAGTATTATCACTGGCAGCAACTCCTTTCTGCTACTTCTGACAAACGAGGTAATTCTCCACAGATAGTTGTCCTGACTCCTTGGAGCAAAACGAAGAGGAGCTGTGTCAATTCTGGTCCTTGGATGCAACCTTGGACCTTCGATATGAGGCAGCCCTTCAATGTCTGAAGGGCTTAGTTCCACTGTTAATTTTGGAAGCCTGCTTCTTGCCAGCTAGTACAGGCATTGTGCCTTT
>RYFJ01002496.1:0-93217 GCA_003991445.1 Oryza meyeriana var. granulata
ACGCGAGCGCGGGCCAATCGTGAATTGACGAACAAAAGACGACCATGATGGTGACAGAGTCCTGGTCCCCCACCTCGGCGGCCCCTGCGGCCTGGGGGTTGAACTCGGAGCTCGGCAAGGGCTTCAACAGTAGGCGTTGGCTCAAGGATTGGGTCAGCAGCTTCGGCAACCGCCCCTTGGACGGACGGCGCCGGCGGGCCTTGCATGTCGGGGCCACCCGGCTCTGTGACTGGGGGATGGCCTCTAGCTTGGCAGGTATGCTTCGCCGGCGCCGGCTCGGCTCGGGGGCAAGGCTCAACGATCAAGCAGCCAGTGCGGTTCTCCTTAAGATCGATATTGGCGCATTTCCTGCATAACAAGTCGACATCAAAACACTGCTTATAGCGGACAAGACATTCAAAAAAAAAGAACCCAAGCAGCTCACCTCTTGGAGAACTTAAGTTTCCCACCAGGTGATCTAGGCCCTAGTGGCGCACTGACGGACCGGCCTGTCGAGCCATCGGTGTGGCAGTCGGTGTGCAGACGTATATCTCTCCCGAGTCAGCCTCATTTACGGTATGGCCGGCTCGGGCGCTTGGGAACTCAGCAGCGCTTGCCCTGACAGCGTACTCGGTGGCACCTCGACAGGTTGACTGTTTGTTGAGCTCGGCTGCGCTGGTCCCGGTCTGGGGACTTTGATGGCCTGGTGCCGCGGGCCGCTGTGTCCCTTATCCTCAGGCTTCTGCCACGGCACTCGGCGTCACAGGGCCTTCTTCCCCAATACGTAACTGGTCTTTTCCCCACTCTCTTGGGTCGGTGCGGCAGCAGAAGGATCCTAGCCTCTTCTTGATTGGGAGCCGGACAACAGCAAGAGTCATCGTCAAAACTCCTCGCACCACCAACAGATGATTCAACAAAGTACATCACACAATGCTGGGCAATTCATAGATACAAGTCCACAGGCATTCTAGTTAACGTCAAAAATTTGGTACGGATCTTTATTGGGGTTCGGGTTAAGGAAAAATCGATGGTTAACTGCAGAATTAAATCCAGAGAAGCCGAATTCAAGAAGAATCATGAAGACCATGAGAGCAGTTAGTATTCTTATCTATAATTAGGTAGAGATAATAATTTTTTAGGAAACCTGATCTCGTGCCCGATCAGGACTTGTTGTTTTTCTTTTTATAATTAGGAAACTCCTGTTTCGCATCTGATCAGGACTGTATCAACTCGGAGTATAAATACGTATGCCCGGGAACCTTGTAATCATCAAACAGATCAATACAAACTTCGGTGCATCGCCACCCTATTCAACGGGTTCTTGCTTCTCGAGCTGGGCTGCATCGATTAAGTTCGACCTCCTGCGAGAGGGTAAGTCTCGTTACCCCGACTACCGTATCAGCTAGGACTTCCTCGGTTAGGTCCGATATTCTAGTCAGCCTACGGTAGTCGGCTTACCACGATATATTTGTTCTATCTACGGCTCCATCAGTTAGGTTTGATTCTCGTAGGCCGAATAGATATATCACATCACGCGCGTGCATAGATTTTATCGGCTTACTGGTTTGTAACTTATCACCAGTTTGTGCTACATTAGGTTCCGACCTACTAAACTGCATGATAAGTTATTCCTGCTAGGTTGATCGGTTTTATGCAAGCGTTTTATCGGGATGTATAGCCGATAAGTTATCATATATCACATCACGATTGCATCAGATCTATCGGCTCATCGAGGTTCTTTTATCATTATCAATCTGTGCTGCATCAGTTAAGTTTGAACTACTGGATTGATAGGTTGATAAATTTATCCTTGTTAAAGCGGATGGTGTTGTTTTATGCAATGTTCTATCGGAGTGCCTAGCCGGTATAGGTTATCTTTTAATTAAGGCCCATGCATCGCTTCACATTTTTGTCACTCTACACCGTCATCGGCTTTCCTGCCGATACACGTTATACCAGTAATCGGCTAGTTTATTTAGTCATGTTGTTACTGGTTCCTTAGCTACATGGTTAACTTATTTCATCCATCTTTGCCATCATCGGCTTCCAGTCGATGTGTAAGTGCTTGTTTATATCGACCATCGGCCGATGGAGCGAGTCCAATTCGGCTTCCAAGCCGATTGGCTCAACGATCTAATATTTTCTCTCTCCTTGTCAATTGCAGGGTCAAATTGACTGGCACGCCTAGGAACCTCAAGATTTAGGACCTGCACTGGAGTTAAGCAAATCTCCCAGGCCTTCGCTTGTCTCTAGGCGCCGAACCATATCATCGGCTCGTTCCCGACGCTGCCGGTGATTTCGGCGTCAACACGTTTTGGCACGCCCAGTAGGATGCGGAATTTCAACATGGCCGGAAAAGAGATCAAAACAGACAACATGATCCCGGTCAGCATGGAGGATTTAATAGACGAGCAGAGACAGCAAGTCGAGCAAAACATGGCCAATTTTCAGAAACTCTGCTTGGAATCTTTCGGCATGACGCGACAAGGGCTGATTCAAAAATCTCAGTTTCCAAAACCAGTTCTGGTTGGAGAATCGAGCCGTACACCACCTGAGAGTCCACCAGTAAAACCCTTACAGGAGATGATGAATGAAGCAGTACATCACACGCTCATCAATCAATCCGGGATCCTGGTGAACATGCTCCATAACCTCATCAAGAAGGCAGTGGATGGATTGATTGCTCAAGAGCCTGCTCGAGGTCCTGTATATCTCCCGCCAAAGATGGAGCCAAATCAAGTTACTTGTGGCACCACGAAAGATGTACCGAAAAATTTGTTTACACACAACCAGGCTGGGGGGCAACAAGATATTCCTGCTGGATACCATCGGACTGCTTATTATGGAGGATATCAGCACAACTACCCAGGAGCTATTGCCGATTCAGGTAATTATTAGAGAGAATATCCCAGGCAGAATCGGCTACAAACTCCACCCATACAGTATCAGCAGGAAAGTCCCAAGGGAAAAGAAGGGACTTTATCGGCAAGGGGTTGCGGAAAATAGTGAGGGAACAGTTTGGGATAAAGCCAAAGGAGCAAACATTTATGTATCGGCATCCATATCCTGAGTGGTTTGACAGGTGCCATTTGCCACACCCGATATAGAGTCCAGATTTTTCCAAGTTCTCAGGCAGGACAACATATCTACAGTAGAGCATATTAGCCGATTCTTGGCACAATGTGGAGAAAGCATCGGCTAGGAGGCTCTGAGAGTTAGGTTTTCCCCTGTCATTGTCTGGATCGGCCTTTACATGGTTCTCCTCATTACCGCTGAATTCAGTTCGGGGATGGGCCGATCTAGAAAAATAGTTTCACAACTACTTCTTTGCTGCCGATCTAGAAAAACAGTTTCACAAATACTTCTTTGCTGGAATCCATGAGATGAGACTGACAGATTTAACATCGGTTAGGCAGAGACCAGACGAAACGGTGCCGGAATATGTCCAAAGGTTTCGGGACGTTAGAAACCGATGTTACAGCTTGAGTCTGAGCGATGGACATCTAGCCGACTTGGCTTTTTAGGGTCTCTTAGCACCAATTAAAGAGAGATTTTCATCACAGCACCTGGTTCAGAAGGTATCGGCTCATGAAAGCCGATTTCAAGAGGCGAAAAAGGATAAATATCAAAGAAGGGTTACTCAGGTACAGGTTTATTCATCGGACTCAGACGATGAAGAATCCGATGCTGAAGTCGGATTGGCGGAGTGGGCTAGGAACAAGAAATCAGTATCATGCCCGTGGGTGAAGGATATCGGCAAGGAGGAGTGATATGACTTCGACATTAATAAAGCCGATAAAATCTTCAATTTACTGTTACAGGAGAAACAAATACAACTTCCGCCAAATCACGTAATTCCATCAGCCGAAGAACTGAAGAAGAAAAGATATTGCAAGTGGCACAACACGATATCGCACCACACCATTGAGTGCAAAGTTTTTCGGCAACAAATTCAATCGGCTGTTGAACAGGGGAGGATCAAATTGGAAGACAAAACGCCGATGAAAATAGATGGACATCCATTCCCTGTGAATATGGTTTATGCAGGATCATCAAGGGATCAGGACGATGGAGGAAGGCGTTGGGGTAAGAGGACAAGAATTACTTCATCAGACCTGATAGAAAAATATTCAAGCCATGAAGAACGGTGGATTGAGCCAGACAGTGAAAGATATAATCCGCATTGGGATTGCCCTTTTTCAGGTTCTGTTGGGATCAGGGTATGAGATTGCCGACAATTCAAGATTGCCCCGAGTGCAGTAATATGGGATATCGGCATGATTAGCAGGTAAGGTTTTCGCAAGATCGGCTGCCTGGGAAAAGAGCATCGGTACATAGCCGATTAGGGCCGATCTATTCTTCGAAGAAGATGATGAAGAGGAAGTACATGAAAAGCAAATCCAAAATCCTCAGTGGTGTCCTAGTGGAAATTTACAAAAAATCATAAGAGAAGGGCACAGCAGTTATGGCACCAGGAGCAACAGGAAGAGCAACAGCGGGACTACAAGGAAGCCGATCATCATCCCAAGAGGACTAAGCGGGTATGGCGCATGAAGAAAAATGACGATGAGATTGGTCCATCGGCTCCAGTAGACATGGTTTTCTTTCTGCCTAGGGAATACAAAGCGTTTTCATCTGATGAAGAGGGCGATGAGGAGATGTTTGCTTAGTTGACGCTGCGACCCGATCAGGCTATATTGGATAAGCCTGAAGAATCTAGTCATCGGCATTTGAAGCCATTATATATTATGGGTTTTGTGAATGGGAAACCGATGACAAAGATGCTAAGTTGATGGGGGCAGCTGTCAATTTAATGCTGTATGCCACATATCGGAAACTGGGGAAAACTGCCGAAGATTTGATCAAAACAAATATGGTGTTGAAGGATTTCGGCGGAAATCCATTAGAAACGAAAGGCATGTTGAACGTGGAACTGATAGTGGGAAACAAGACATTGCCCACCACGTTTTTTGTCATCGATGGAAAAGGATCGTATAGTATACTCCTTGGCAGGGATTGGATTCACGCAAACTGTTGCGTGCCTTCGACGATGCATCAAAGTCTGATACAATGGCAGGGAGATCAAGTCGAGGTAATCCCAGCAGATCTATCGACCAACATTGCGATGACTGATTTGCCGATCTGGGAAGCCGATGGTATCGATTGTTTGTCTGGAAAAGTATGGGAAGGGGATTATCTTAAGATCACCAGTCGGGAGATACAGCCGATCCGGCAAGTCGGCTCGGAACTATTACTCTGATGGGCACCATTGAAGACTTTGAAGGGAAGTTAGGACAAGGTTTCACGTCGGCCGATGATTTGGAGGAAATTGATATAGGACCAGGAGATAGGCCAAGGCCGACGTACATAAGTAAAAAATTATGTCCTGAACTCTGAGAAGAATTAATAAAATTGTTGAAAGAGTTTCGAGATTGTTTCGCTTGGGAATATCATGAAATGCTAGGGTTAAGCCGATCCATTGTTGAACATCGGCTTCCTATTAAACCAGGATATCGGCCGTTTAAACAGGCTCCAAGGAGATTTAAGGCAGAGTTATATGAGCCAATCAAAGCAGAAATTACAAGGTTATATGATGCAAAGTTTATAAGGCCGTGCCGATATGCTGAGTGGGTTTCTAATATCGTCCCGGTGGAAAAGAAGAATGGAAAATTGAGGATATGTATCGATTTCCTGGATTTGAATAAGGCTACCCCCAAGGATGAATACCCGATGCCGATAGCAGATTTGTTGGTAGATGCAGCATTGGGCCACAAGATTATTAGCTTCATGGATGGCAATGCAGGATACAATCAGATTTTTATGGCTGAAGAAGATATACATAAGACTGCGTTTCGATGTCCTGGAGCTATCGGTTTATATGAGTGGGTGGTAATGACGTTTGGATTAAAAAGTGCCGGTGCGACTTATCAGAGGGCGATGAATTATATATTTCATGATCTCATCGGCTTGCTAGTGGAAATTTACATCGACGACGTGGTGGTTAAATCCAAGAGTGATGAAAGCCATATAGCCGATTTGCGAAAAAGTGCTGGAAAGGGCAAAGAAATACGGATTAGGATGAATCCCAATAAATGCGCTTTTGGTGTATCAGCTGGGCAATTTTTGGGTTTTATGGTTCATGAGCGAGGAATTGAAGTTAGTCAATGGAGCATTAGAGCCATTAAGACTACAGAGCCACCAACCAACAAGACAGAGTTACAGTCATTGATCGACAAGATCAATTTTGTAAGGAGATTCATATCAAATTTGTCAGGAAGGATTGAATCTTTCACTCCATTATTGAAGTTGAAAGCCGATCAAGAGTTCGTGTGGGGGGCAGATCAGCAGAAGGCATTCGATGGAATTAAGAATTATTTGAGTTCCCCGCCTGTTCTAATTCCGCCGCAGAAAGGAGTGCCATTCAAGTTATACTTATCGGCCGATGAGAAATCCATCGGGTCTGTTTTAATTCAAGAGTTTGAAGGCAAGGAGCGAGTCATGTTCTATTTAAGCAGAAGGCTTTTGGATGCTGAAACTAGATATCCTGCGGTAGAGAAATTATGCCTTTGTTTATATTTCTCATGCACGAAGTTAAGGCATTATATCCTATTGGCTGAGTGCACGGTGGTTTGCAAGGCCGATGTGCTGAAATATATGCTGTCGGCTCCAGTCTTAAAGGGGCGAGTTGGTAAATAGATTTTTGCCCTAACGGAGTTTGACTTGAGATATGAATCGTCTAAAGCGATCAAGGGACAAGCAGTGGCCGATTTCATTGTGCAACACAGAGGGGTTCATGAAAATTATGTAGAGCCGATCCCGTGGACTTTGTTTTTTGATGGATCGGTTTGCAAGCATGGATCTAGTATCGGCTTGGTCATTGTATCGCCTCGGGGGGCAAGTTTTGAGTTTGCTTTTACAATTAAACCTTATCGGACTAATAATCAAGCAGAATACGAGGCGGTATTAAAAGGACTTCAACTCTTAAAGGAAATCGGGGCCGATGTCGTAGAAATTGTTGGGGATTCTTTATTGGTGATGAAGCAACTATCTAGGGAGTATGAATGCAGGGATGATATTTTGAGGTCATATCATGAAGAATGCAGAGATTTATTGAAGGATTTTAGGATGGTATTGTTGGATCATATCCCTAGAGAACAGAATTTAGAAGCCAATGATCTTGCGCAAATTGCTTCGGGATATCGGCTGAATAAACATGTTGAAGTTGAAATAGCCGATAATGATATTCAGGATAAAGCTAATGATTGGAGACAGGAAATAATTGGTTAGCTGCAAAATCCGTCGCAATCGGTTTCTAGGAAACTTCGGTATAAAGCTACTAAATATGTGCTGCTTGATGGAGAATTATATTATCGCACTTTTGAAGGAGTTCTGCTGAGGTGTGTGAATTCAAAAGAAGCCAAAGTGGTTATGTGCGAGGTGCACAAGGGCATTTGTGGAACTCAGCAATCGGCTCATAAGATGAAGTGGTTGCTGAGAAGAGTAGGATACTTTTGGCCGACAATGCTGAAAGATTGCTTCAGGTACTATAAAGGATGTCAAGATTGCCAGAAGTTTGGAAATATACAGCGGGCACCAGCATCGGCTATGAATCCTATCATTAAACCGTGGCCGTTCAGAGGATGGGGAATTGATATGATCGGCCAGGTTTATCCTCCATCAAGTAAAGGACATAAGTTCATATTGGCAGCAACAGATTATTTCACAAAGTGGGTGGAAGCAATTCCATTGAAGAAAGTCATGTCCAAGGAGGCGATTGAGTTTGTAAAAGAGCATATAATTTATTGATTTGGAATTCCTCAGACGATAACTACCGATCAGGGATCTATTTTCGTGTCCGATGAGTTTCAACAATTTGCTGCCAGTGTGGGAATTAAGTTATTGAATTGATCACCTTATTATGCTCAAGCCAATGGACAGGCAGAAGCTTCAAATAAGAGTCTGATCAAATTAATCAAGCGGAAGATTGATGAACAACCACGACGATGGCATTCTACATTAGCCGATTCTTTGTGGGCCTATCAGATGGCATGTCATGGATCTACTCGAGTGCCACCTTATCAGTTGGTGTATGGACATGAGGCAGTTTTGCCTTGGGAGACTAACATCGGCTCTAGGAGGATTTCTTTGCAGAATCAATTGACGGCCGATGATTATTATAACTTGATGACGGATGAACTCGAGGATTTGGCCCAGAATCGGTTAAGGGCGTTGGAGAGGATCAAGGAAAATAAGGCTAAGGCGGCTAGGCATTATAACAAAAAGGTGATGAATAAGTCGTTTGCTGAGGGAGATCTTGTATGGAAATTGATTTTGCCGATCGGGTCCAGAGATAGTAAATTCTGAAAGTGGTCACCTAATTGGGAGGGGCCCTATCAGATTAATTGTTGTGTGCCTGGCAATGCCTACATACTAGAAGATCTTGGGGGGACGGAGTTTGCTAAAGCGCTTAATGGGAAATATCTCAAGAAGTACTATCCGAGCGTTTGGATCAACTCCTGAATCGGCTGGATGCGGCCGATTTCTAAAACAGTTCAAAAAGCTGATGTCTTTGGATCGCCTGAAGATAGCCGATATTAATTGATATCGCCTTTAGGTTAAATAAATAAAATACTATCAAGCGAAGATGGAACAAGATGAATAACAGAGCCGACTAGATTATGTTACAGCAAAAGATGATCGGCATGTTCTGGAGCAACATCAGTGGCGTCAATGTTAAAGTTTTACAAGAAATTTTGAATTGTTTCAATAGCACGCAGGCGAATCTGGTCGATTTCATTTATGGCGCGGATATCGTATTCATCGGAGCTTGGAATAGTCTTCATGTTCTTGCGCCGATGAATGACTTGACGCACTGCTGCTGCAACTCTGGCCTCTTGATCTTGTATGGCTTGAGGTAGGCCGATGAGCTGGGATTCTGTTGTTGCGATATCCTTGCGGATTGTTTCGAGTTCTGCCAGCAGATCAGCTTCCCTTCTCTTCAGCTGATTCAATTTGGGTTGGAGTTCTTCAGGGGCAGCTACCATATCATCAAGCTTCTTCTTTTCCGTTTGAGCTGATAGCCGATCGGTTTGGATATCTTGGATCATCTTCTGTTGATTCGCATGATCAGCTACATGTTGCCTGAGCTTGACAAGTTGGAATTTGTGGGATTCTAGTATGCTGCAGGGGTCAGTGCATCGATGAGCTCTTCGGGCAGGTGTTGCTCAATCTCTACAAATCTTGCCCGGATCGGCCCGCAATCCTCCACCAATGCGTCGTTAGGGTTTTCCAGCAGACGACTGATGTTTAGCAGGTATTCGCGCACGTCGGCTGGAAAGGATGGCTTGGTTGTTGCACTGGTGGCTGTTTCTTCATCTGCCTCCAAGTACTTGCCGATGTCGAAGGAGAACAAATCGGCTAAGGACTGCTTGTTGACATCGGTAAAGGAATCAGTAATTAGTTAAAAAAAAAGTATGGTTGTGAAGAAATTACCTGAGGCAAGGAAGGGGCAGCTTGAGGAGTGGCATCGGCATCAGATGGTTGAGTAGGTTGTTCTTCAAGATGGCTGATGTTTGGCGCTGAAGTAGGAGCAATCCTAGTATCGGCTTCAGGGCTAGATGACGGAATTGGAATGGCTGCAGAGGTCATCGGCTCGATGCTTGCAAGGATGTCAGCAGAAGATTGAGGTTCGGGGCCGATGATTCAAGCTGGCAATAAGATCGATAGTGTGAAGATGGGAAACAGATGATAATGTCAAGACTTGGCACATACCTGCGGGGATGAAGGAGCCGATGTTGTTTGAGTAGCAGGCGGCGCCATGATCACGGCATCGGCACTGATTTTCTGTCTCTTGTGAGGGCGAGATGCCAGCTTCTTGCGGATTGGTCCTGTCAGCCATGGCGCCCGGAGAAGAGCCGATGGAGGGGGAGCATCATGCCCTAGGTGTGGGTTGGCCGATGGTGGTTGGTATATAATCGGCCGGCCACTGGTGCTTGTTGTCGGTGGCTCCACATCAACAGCCTGCAAGATAGAAGTGTAAGAGATGATTGGAGAAAAATTAAAGGGTGATGGAATGTTACCTCGTCATCGGATTCGACATAGTTGGAGTTGAGGCGAGAGCAGTAGTGAATGGCCGATGAGTTGAAAAGGTGTTTCCTCCATTCTGACCACCATCGGGAAAAGAGCTTGGTGTTGACAGTGCATACCTCCACATCGGCGGTGGTGCCCAAAGATAGGGAATCTGTTAGTGTCCGCAGCCGATCGTACTCCAGAGTGCTATTTACATTTCCCCGGGCCTGGAGTTTGTCGATGAAGAACAAGCCGATGGGGAGTTGACCGAGGCCGAGCTAGCGGGAGCTGACTGTTGGGTGATAGAATTCATACGATGGCTGTGATTGGCCTTGAGAGAAGCCAATCGGTAGAAGACTGGGAGTAATGGCCGATAGGAAGATGGTCTTCGATTCATCATTGGCAAGGACGTCAAGTGGATTGAAGTTGGAGGGCATCTCAAATGATGATGCATCATCATATGCGAACCATAGCACGGCATCCTTGGTAAAGCCATAATAAAGGCCTTTGAACCATTGGCCGAGTCCGATGGGAGTCATTTTACTGCCAGGAAGAGCCGATGCAGCTTCTCCCATTGAGATGCATCGGCGATAGGTGGGTTCTTGTTCCTCCGTGTGATCGGCTGGGAAAGTTTGATTGAGGAAGGAGGTATCGGGAATTGCCTTGGATGTGTACACGTTGAGCCATAACTGCACAAACCACCAAGGACCTCCGATATGGCCAACTGGCTGGCCGGCATAGCTTGACGCCACATGATGCAGCAGTTGATAAGTGGCGCCAAGAAGATATT
This sequence comes from Oryza meyeriana var. granulata, assembly GCA_003991445.1. NCBI lineage: Eukaryota > Viridiplantae > Streptophyta > Magnoliopsida > Poales > Poaceae > Oryza > Oryza meyeriana. The sequence continues at coordinate 10,838 of RYFJ01002496.1, forward strand.
GCCCCAAGGAAATTGTTTCTGATCGGCCAAACGTCTGCCAACATTGCATATTGGTTGTGGGACCAAGGGTTGCACCGCCGAAGACGAACCGTTCTAACCACAGATTCAAGAAAGCAACGTGTTCCCGATCATCGACTGGTCCAGTCCCTTTGTTATGGATTGATATGTACTTGGACCAACCGCCGATGTTCTTTGCTTGAAGCCGATGGGTAGGCTTGAATTGGAGATTGAAGGGATTGATGTAACTCGTTGTGTTGAGGCAGGTAAGCATGGTTACATCTATCAAAGTTGGGGTCATCGGCCCATGTCCAAATAGGTAGGCGTTGAGGGCGTCTGACCAGAAGTACGAGGCCGATGCAAGCAGAGGTTCATTCCTCTCTATCTCAGCCAGCGAGAGATTGATGCAGTGGCCGATGTCTGCTTCGTCCAAAGAGTTCTCTTGGCAGCCGATACTCTGTTATACCAGTTCCTCCACCCGGGAAGTTTGCTCGGCCATGATCTGAAACTGTTGTTCCAATCGCTGACTAACATGGCGGAGTTCTTGAAGGGGATGCGTTGAGTTTCGGCGTTGATGAAATCTGTAGGATCTTCACTGCCCATGGGACCATGGTAGAAGAAGTTCGGGTAATCGGCGGCCGGAATCAAAATCTGGTCTCTAAGGTGCTACAATATACAACAACACGAGGAACAGGAGCAGAGTCAATCTAGGTTGTGAGAAAGAGAAGACGATTTGACAAGGAGATTACCTCTGGGACGGCGTTCGCGGAAGCCATTGCGGAAGAAGAAGATGAGCGAAGATCGGAGGTTGAAGAAGAAAACCGCAGCGGTTCGCCTAGATCGCCGGAGTTCGTCGAGGTCTTGGAAGAAGTGGAAAGGACTCTGGTGATGTGAAAGCATAAAGAAAGGGGGATAGGAAGGCGAAGCGGTTTATAGAGGTATGATGACCGGGTGGGAATCGAGGCCGTTGGCACTATTTCAAACATTTAAGGAAAGTGGGCTACCTTGGGCCGCCTCGGTGTGAAAGGAATCTGAAGCCCAAACAGAAGAATTTCGAAGTTCGATAACAAACTCCGAAATTGGGGGGCATGTGTTAACGCCAAAATTTGGTACGGATCTTTATTGGATTTGGTTAAGGAAAAATCATGGTTAACTGGCGGGAATTAAATCTAGAAGAAGCCGAATTCAAGAAGGAATCGTGAAGACCATGGAGAGGCAGTTAGTATCTTATCTATAAATTAGGTAGAGATAATAATTTTTTAGGAAACCTAATCTCGTGCCCGATCAGGACTTGTTGTTTTTCTTTTTATAATTAGGAAAGTCCTATTTCGCATCTGATCAGGACTGTATCAACTCGGGATATAAATACGTATGCCCGGGGACCTTGTAATATCAAATAGATCAATACAAACTTCGGCGCATCGCCACCCTATTCAACGGGTTCTTGCTTCTCGAGCCGAGTTGCATCGGTTAAGTTCGACCTCCTGCGAGAGGGTAAGTCTCATTACCCCGACTACCGTACCGGCTAGGACTTCCTCGGTTAGGTCCAATATTCTAGTCGGCCTACGGTAGTTGGCTAACCATGATATATTTGTTTTGTCTACGGCTACATCAGTTAGGTTTGATCTCGTAGGCCGAGTAGATATATCACATCACGCGTGCATAGATTTATCAACTTGCTGGGTGTAACTTATCACCAGTTTGTGCTGCATCGGTTAGGTCCGACCTACTAAACTGCGTGATAAGTTATTCCTGCTAGGTTGATCGGTTTTATGCAAGCGTTTTATCGGGATGTATAGCTGATAACTTATCATATATCACATCACGATTGCATCAGATCTATCAGCTCATCGAGGTTCTTTTATCATTTTTAATCTGTGCTGCATCAGTTAAGTTTGAACTACTGGATTGATAGTGATAAATTTATCCTTGTTAAGCCGATGGGTGTTTATGCAATGTTCTATCGGAGTGCCTAGCCAGTAGGTTATCTTTTATTAATTAAGGTTGATTGCATCGCTTCACGTTTTTGGCACTCTACACCGTCATCAGCTTTCCTGCCGATACACGTTATACCAGTAATCGGCTAGTTTATTTAGTCATGTTGTTATTGGTTCCTTAGCTACATGGTTAACTTATTTCATCCATCTTTGCCATCATCGGCTTCCAGTTGATGTGTAAGTGCTCGTCTATATCGGCCATCGGCCGATGGAGCGAGTCCAATTCAGCTTCCAGCCGATTGGCTCAACGATCTAATATTTTCTCTCTTCTTGTCAATTGCAGGGTCAAATTGACTAGCACGCCTACGAACCTCAAGATTTAGGACCTGCACTGGAGTTAAGCAAATCTACCAGGCCTTCGCGTGTCTCTAGGCGCCGAACCATATCATTGGCTCGTTCCCGACGCTGCCAGTGATTTTTGGCGTCAACACATTCATTACAGAAGAAAGGCGAGGGTTACCTAGGGACGGGGCCGATTGTGGCTATAAGACGCGATGCGACGTTTCTCATCTTCGGTCTTGACAACCCCGCTGGAGAAATAACCGAACAAGGTTTTGGTCACTTTCTGCTCATTGGCCGATTCGTGGCTGACCCGGTCAGGGTCATATTTTCCCAGGTAATCCCAGCCAAACGCGCCTCTCAGCATCAATGGCTGGATGCGTTGAGTCAGAAAATGCCTAGCCACCCAAGGTCCGGTCAGGCCAGCTTTCTTGAAGCTATCCAATTTCGCCAACAATTGATGCACTTGGCCCATCTCCTCAAAGGTTGGATCTGCTGACCAATTTGGTAAAACCACTAGTGGCGAGCCGGTGAATGGACGCAAGGAGGGTGTTAGATCTGAACAATAGAACCACTCCTTGTGCCAACCTTTCAAGGAAGATTTCAAAGGAAGATCGATGTATGTTTTCTTCCTCTCGCTCCTCAACTAAAGACCAGCCCCCCCGATCACTTGGATGTTACTCTTGGAGGGCTAGGGTTTAATGTGGAACAAATGCCTAAAGAAGTTGAAGTGGGGTTCCACACCCAAGAAACACTCGCAGAGAGTCACGAATATGGAGATTTGAAGGATTGAGTTGGGATTCAAATTCACCAACTCAAACCCGTAGAAGTCAAGGATGCTGCAGAAGAATGCAGAAGAGGGAAGGAACAACCCCTGGTCGAAAAAAGAGGCAAATACTACAGTTTTGCTGGATCGGGGATTTGGAACCGACTTACCCTTAGCCGGCCGCTAATGAATCACCTCCTGGCTTTGTAGCTTCAATTGATTCTCCAACAGCTAGATTCGGATAGAGGATGGGCCTAGCCTTGTAATTAGAGATATAGCTAGATTCGGCAGACTTCGCCTTGTATAGAAAGGAATATACAGTCCTAGTCGGGTGCGTTATATCTCTAAGGGGAGATCTCCTAGTCGTAATCCGATGGGGACTCCTACCTTGTAACCCTGTCCCCCAGTATATAAGGGGAGGCAGGGCGCCCCATGAGGGCAGGAAGAGCACTCATAAGCTCAGAGGTGCACACAAGTTCATCAGAACCACCACCGTATATCCTCAAAGGAATACATACAAACTGGACGTAGGGTATTACCTCACATCGAGGGCCTGAACCAGTATAAAATCCCTCTGTGTTCCTTTGCAATCCACCGAGTTTACATCCGCCGACTAGCCCCATATATTTATTGCCGGTGTAAAACATCGACAGTTGGCGCGCTAGGTAGGGGCTTCGGCGCGATCTACATCTACAAGCTCGATGGATCCAGCAACCGGAGTCGACGGCGGCAAATTCTCTCCCGGAGATACAATCTCATTTGGAAGCCTCGACTTCGTCGCCGACATGTTCGGCAATCTCACCTTGGCCGACACGGACCCGATCCAACCGGCCGAGGAACCAGCCGACTCCGCGCCAGTCGGCCTATACGATGCTGCAGCAATCTCTCACGACATGCTGCGGCGATCTCCCATACGCCCAAGTCCAGGGACAACTCTTTCTTTCGGTGTTCGACTCGGACTCGGTTTTGAGCCGGCCGAGATCGGGCCAAAAAAGGAAGAGATCGTCAATTTCCCGTTCGGACTCGGCGACGCCGCGGATATCTACAATCTACATCCGACGCGGCAAACCCGATCCCCTGGAGTTCGACTCGGATACGGCCCCGAGCCACTCGAGATCGGATCTAGGGAGGTCGGAGTTGTAATCACCCCCATCAACTATTCCGACTACGACTCTCAGTCGGACTACGACTCCCAGTCGGATTCCGACTCTAAGTCGGACAACAGTTCGGCAAGCTTCTTCCCGCCACGAGAAATCTTCATGGCATCCAAAGGCTCTACTCCTACTCAGGAATCACGCCGACTACACAAACAACAAGAGGAGGAGGCCTGCCGACTGCGAGAACAACAGGAGGAAGAAGCAAGACGCCTGCACGCCCGCAACGACGGCCTACGCAGGGCCGGGCGAACCGCTCAGCAACAAAACCTCCAAACAAAAGTTGGCGACCACGACGTCTTCGTCACGCCACAACAGAACATCGTGGCCGCCGCAACCCTACTGGACACGATTCCAGCTTGGGCCTGATCACCAGGCCACCCCGACCATCGCAAGGATAAAAGCCATGCTTACCGCTGCTGCATGTCAGCAGCACCCACAGTCGGGCGATACCCTCATACCGACCAACCGGTCGACATTCCCAACGGCAGTCTCATCTACCTCAAAGCGACGCCGAGCGGCTGGCTCCAGTCAGCTGCATACGGAGGCACGTCAGGCGTCACTCGGCAGCCCCAATGACAACCGGCGACGTCAAAGCAACCGTCGGGATGATCAGGACCATCAAGGCCGACAACGACGTGATCTTCGGCAGGACATCAACGCTCGACACCGCGAATGAGAAGATGATGAGCAACGCCAACCGGAAGATGAGAACGAGCGTTTCGGCCTCCACCATGAGCGGTTTCGCCGCCGTAGTCGGGGTCGGAGTCCTCACGAAGATGAAGGAGTACCGGCCTTCACCCAGGAGCTACAACAGGCCGACTGGCCATCGGGTTTCAAGCCTACAGGAGTCGAAAAATACGACGGCAAGACCAATCCCGAGTCTTGGCTCACGGTCTATACTACGGCAATCCGAGCAGCTGGAGGAAATCACAAAGTCATGGCTAACTACCTCCCGGTCGCTTTAGCCGACTCAGCGAGGACATGGCTAACAGGACTTCCCAAGCAGTCAATCAGCTCCTGGGGGGAACTCCGAGAACGCTTCATCGCCAACTTCCAAGGGACATACGAGAGGCCATCTCCCGAGTACGACTTATATCAGTTGCATCAAAGGAAGAACGAGTCTCTTCGTGACTTCATTAAGAGGTTTTCTGAGAAGAAAAACTCAATCCCTAATGTCAAGGATGAGGTCGTCATCGCCGCCTTTCGAAAAGGAGTCAAAGACACCTCGTTCATCGACAAATTCACACGGAAGCCTCCCAACTCTGTCAAGGCTTTATTCGACATGGCGAACAAATACGCCGACTCAGCCCACGCTGTTGCTGAGGCCCTTGAAGATAAAAAGGCATCCTGACAGAAGAAGCGGGAGGGCACCAACGACGCGGTCCCGACTAAAGCTGGGAATCGCAAATGCAAGTCAGACGGCTTCATTGTGGCAGTCGGTCACAACCGTCTTCGACTTTCAACAACTGAACATTATCAGAACAACAAGTGACATGCTCGGGGGCTCACAAGCTCAAACGCAAGGATGGCATCCCCACTCCGAAATACCGAACAGCTAAGTCGCTTCCTGATAAATATTCCTTCACTCGGCTTTGCTAATGCGGCAGCCGCTTACACCTAATAGGTGTACAAGCTGCACATTTACTTTTTTCCGTTTTTGCTCTTAAATGATTACAAAAGTACTCGAGTAGCATAAATCTCGATCCGTGAAACTCTGCTCCATGTAAGACGAACTCAAGTCACCCAAAACGCGTGTCTGGGAAAGAGCCATGAGCCAACTCCCGACGCTAGGGGGCTATGACTAGTCGGGCAGAGTGCTTAAACGTAAGGGGTCAACTACTCGAGGAAATTAATATCAAAAAGAGGAAGAACACGTATTTACATATATTGTAAAATACATTTTATTCGGGTGATTATTTCCATCATCAGATGCTACTCATCCGATATTTTTATATTGCAGGCCCAGCTCCGAATACGCGTGACAGGAACTCAGGGCTACGAGCCTATCTCCTATGCTCGGGGGCTGGACAAGTTTGCCAAAATACACTCGGGATGCTCCATGAGGGCTACTTACCGAGTATTTGCGCCAGTCGGGACGTTATCTTCCTCGGCTACGCTCCATGCGAGCTAATAATCGGCCTCCGGCGCCAGTCGGGGCTGCGTACTACTCGGCTAAGTAGGGTACGCCCCATGAGGGTCGCCAGCCGAATCCTACGCTAATGCTAGGTTCGGGTACCTTATTTGGTCACGACTCTGTCAGGTTGGGTACGCCCCATGAGGGTCGCTAGCCGAATCCTATGCTAATGCAAGGTTCGGGTGCCTAGCTTGGCTATAACTCTGTTGGATAGGGTACGCCCCATGAGAGTCGCCAGCCGAACCCTCTGCTAATGCAAGGTTCGGGTACCTTGTTCGGCTTTACCCAAGTCAGAGAAGACTTACATCGTCAAAGTGCATCCGGAGTTCTCATGCACTGCGTCACACCTAAGGAGGGCAAGCAGATCCTGCGTTATACCCACTCAGGTTTATGTGGCAACCAGTTTGCATCCAGAACGTAAGTCAGAAAGGCTTGCGAACAAGGATTTCTCTGGCTGATTGCGGTTACCAACACCAAAAAACTCATCCTGACATGCGATGGATGATACTTCTATAGAGCTATGCTGGATAGGTCGGCTCAGGCCGGCTTATTTGGTAGCAGCCACCAAGATATGAGTTCCTACAGTAGCATGCTCCATGTGGGCCACCCGCAGGCTGAGTTGAAATTATAGCGCTGGTGCTACCCATAGGAACCGATGAGGTAAACAGATATGCTTCATGAGAGCCTTATTGCTAAACATATATGTTTGGGTATCTGTTTTATCCACCAGGTCTCGGGGATATATCCTTATAAGGATCACAAGCTGGTCTTCATTAAAATTGGAGATGCAGGTATCTTTCTCGAGTACACCTGACCACGCCGTGGATTTATTTTCATAAAGTGGTACTCGGCCTACATGCATGGCCATCAGTTGCCATGAGCAACATTATTCCCACTGACATGATGTGGAAGAGTCTAACTTTTGAGTAGTGCACTACTCGGGAGAGACTATAAATTTCTCATTCCCGCTGACATGATGCGGAGGAGTCTAACTTTCGAGTAGTGCACTACTCGGGAGAGACTATAAATTTCTCATTCCCGCTGACATGATGTGGAGGAGTCTAATTTTCGAGTAGTATACTACTCGGGAAAGACTATAAACCCTTTTCCAGCTGACATGAAGCTGACGAGTCTAATTTTTGAGTAATATATTACTTGGGAAAGACTATAAATAATCATCCCGGCTGACATGATGCCGACGAGTCTGATTTTCGAGTAATATACTACTCGGGAAAGACTATAAACCCCCCCCTTTCCAGCTGACATGACGCTGAAGAGTCTCATATACGAGTAGCATCCTACTCGGCAAGACTACAAACACACATTCCGACTGACATGAAGTCGAAGAGTCCTATATACGAGTAGTATCCTGCTCGGCAAGACTATAAATCATATTCCAGTTGACATGATACCGAAGAGTCTCATGTACCAGTAGTAATCTACTCGGGAAAGACTACAAGGTTAAAGATCTTTGACTTCATGTTTAATTGTTTTCACAATTAAGCACAAAGTCGGGGGCTACACCTAATAGGTGCGCCTATTCGGCGCACACTATTCCTACATCTACATGGAGCCCTTCATAGCCTCGCTGCCAGCTGACATGAAGCAGGACTCGGGAGAAGCAGCACTCAGACAAAGAGTACTCGGGAGCAATGCACTCGGGAAGACTTCACCGTGGAGGATGAGCACTTGGCATCAGCTGTGACTCAACTATGAAGGTCTCGGGGGCTACTGTGGGTGCCATGGGCCCCGGGTACCTCATGACAAGCATATGGGCCACTTAGAGATATAGCTAGATTCGGCAGACTTCGCCTTGTATAGAAAGGAATATACAGTCCTAGTCGGGTGCGTTATATCTCTAAGGGGAGATCTCCTAGTCGTAATCCGATGGGGACTCCTACCTTGTAACCCTGTCCCCCAGTATATAAGGGGAGGCAGGGCGCCCCATGAGGGCAGAAAGAGCACTCATAAGCTCAGAGGTGCACACAAGTTCATCAGAACCACCACCGTATATCCTCAAAGGAATACATACAAACTGGACGTAGGGTATTACCTCACATCGAGGGCCTGAACCAGTATAAAATCCCTCTGTGTTCCTTTGCAATCCACCAAGTTTACATCCGCCGACTAGCCCCATATATTTATTGCCGGTGTAAAACATCGACACCGACGTGCCCGCAAAGTCTGGAACCTTCGACATGGTCGGGGGCAGAGAAGTTTGGGGGAAATGCGATTGGTGGCTTGGAATAGATGAAGAAGATCGGAATCGCCCGAGTTCTAGTGGGGAACAGCAAGCAGCAGCGAACCCTAGCGAAGTGAAAGGCGAAATTTGGGCGCGAAGGCGGAAGACGAAACGATTGATCGCTTTGGGGAAGATGAAGGAATCTTTTTCTCTCTCCCCTTCTTTTATAGAGCCTGTGCCGACTAAATGGGCTTGGGCCTACACAATCGGCACTAGGCCACCAAGATATGAGTTTCTACAATAGCACGCTCATAATGGGCCACTCGCGGGCTGTGTTAAAATCGTAGTGCTGGTGCTACCAATAGGAACCGATGAGGTAAACAGATATGCTTCATGAGAGCCTTATTGCTAAACATATATGTTTGGCTATCTGTTTTATCCACCAGGTCTCGAGGATATATCCTTACAAGGATCATAAGCTGGTCTTCATTAAAATTGGGGATGCAGGTATCTTTCTCGAGTATACCTGACCACGCAATGGATTTATTTTCATATAGTGGTACTCGGCCTACATGCTTGGCCAACAGTTGCCATGAGCAACATTATTCCGCTGATATGATGCTGAAGAGTCTAACTTCCAAGTAGTGCACTACTCGGGAGAGACTATAAATATCTTTTCCAGCTGACATGACGCTGAGGAGTCTAACTTCCGAGTGGGACGCCACTCGGGAAAGACTATAAACCCCCTATTCCAGCTGACATAAAGCTGAAGAGTCCCATATACGAGTGGCATGCTACTCAGCAAGACTATAAATCATATTTCGATTGACATGATACCGAAGAGTCTCATATACCAGTAGTAATCTACTCGGGAAAGACTGTAAGGTTAAAGATCTTTGACTTTATGTTTAATTGTCTTCATAATTAAGCACAAAGTCAGGGGCTACACCTAATAGGTGCGCCTATTCGGCGCACACTATTCATTCATCAATATGAAGCCCTTCATAGCCTTGTTGCCAGCTGACATGAAGCAGGACTCGGGATGAAGAAGCATTCGGACAAAGAGTACTCAGGAGCAATGCACTCGGGCAATCTTCACCGTGGAGGACGAGCACTCGGCATCAGCTATGACTCAACTATGAAGGTCTCAGGGGCTACTGTGGAGGCCATGGGCCCCGGGTACCTCATCACAAGCATATGGGCCACTCGGATAGAGGATGGGCCGAATCTTGTAGTTAGAGATATAATAGCACCCAGTAGGCTTTGCCTTGTATAATAAGGAATGCACAGTCTTAGCCGGGTAAGATCTATCTCTGAGAAGGAAATCCCTTAGCCGTATCCGGCTAGGATTCCTATCCTGTACCCCAGCCCCCAATATATAAGGGGAGGCAGGGCGCCCCCTGAGGGCAACGAACAACACAGAAGATCATTGATCGGCATAACCCCACAGAGGAATAACATCACAACTGGACGTAGGGTATTACCTCACATCGAGGGCCTGAACCAGTATAAAATCTTCTTTGTGCTCCGCTGCAATCCACCGAGTTTCCCCTTGCCGAGTAGCCCTATAGTTCTATTGCCGGTGTAAAACATCGACACTGAACCAGTATAAACTCCTCGTGTTCCTTTGCAATCCACCAAGTTTCGATCCGATGAGTAGCCCCATATTCATATTGCTGGTGTAAAACATCGATAGTTGGCGCACCAAGTAGGGGCTTTGGCCAGATCTACATCCACAAGCTCGATGGATCCAACAACAGGAGTCGATGGCGACAAATTCTCTCCCGGAGAAACAATCTCGTTGAGAAGCCTCGACTTCATCGCTGACATGTTCAGCAATCTCACCTTGGCCGATGCCGATCCAATCCAACCGGCCGAGGAACCAGTCGACTCCACACCAATCAGCCCACAAGACGTTGCAGCCACCTCCTTCGATCTGCTGCGGTGATCAACCACCTATCCGAGTCTCGGGACAGCTCTCTCCTTTGGCGTCCGACTCGCGCTTGGCCTTGAGCCAACCCTGATCGGGCTAGGAAGGGGAGAGATCATCAATCTCCCGTGCAGACTCAGTGACGCCGCGGATTTACATCTCACGCGGCAGACCCGATCCCCTGCGGTTCAGTTTGGACACGGCCCAGAGCCGATCTAGATTGGATCTAGGGAGGTCGGAGTCGTCCTTACTCCGATCAACTACTTGGATTCCGACTCCAAGTTGGACAATGGTTCAAATGCTAGTTCAGACACCAGTCTGGCGAGTTTCCTTTTGCCCTAGGAGATCTTCATGGCTTCAACCCCACCACCGGAGGTGAGTCGACTACAAGAGGAGCAACAAGAGGAGGCACATTGACTACGGCAATAGGAGGAGGCCAATCGCGAGGCTCACAACGATGAGCTACGCAGGGCTAGGCGAACCACTCAGCAACAAATCCTCTAGACCAAAGTCGGCGACCGCGACGTCTTCGTCACGCCACAACAAAATGTCGTGGCTGCTGCAACCCTGCTGGACACACTCCAGCTCGGGCCTGATCACCAGGCCACCCCAACTATCACCAAGATCAAGGTGATGATTACAGTTGCTGCCTGTCAGCAGCACCAACAGTCGGGCAACACACTTGTACCAACCAACCGGTCGGGTTCTCCGGCGGCAAGATCATCTACATCAGCACGACGCCGGGTGGCCGGCTCAAGTCAGCCGTATGCAGAGTCATAGCAAACATCCCTCGGCCATCCTAACAACCACCAGCGGCGTCCCTAGTACGATCACCGTGACAATCAAGATCTCCGAGGACGCCTACAACATGACCTCTGCCACAACATCAACGCTCGGTGCCACGAACGCGAAGAGGACGAGCGCCGCCGACTAGAGGACGAGCACGAGCGTTTTGGTTTCCACCACGAGCGGTTTAACCGTTGTGGTAGGAGCCGGAGCCCTCACCAAGATGAAGGCATACCTGCTTTCACCCAGGAACTACAAGACGTCGACTGGCTGTCGGGCTTCAAGCCTACGGGAATTGAGAAATACGACGGCAAGACTAACCCTGAGTCCTGGCTCACCGTATATACTCTGGCAATCTGAGCTGCTGGAGGTGATCATAAAGCCATGGCTAACTACCTCCCGATCACCCTGGCTGACTCAGCGAGGACATGGCTAACAGGGCTCCCAAGGCGATCAATCGGCTCCTGGGGGGAACTCCGGGAACACTTTATAGCCAACTTCCAGGGGACTTACGAGTGGCCATCTTCTGAGCACGATCTCTATCAGCTGCACCAGAGGAAGAACGAGTCCCTCCGCGAGTTCATCAAAAGGTTTTTCGAGAAGCACAATTCCATCCCTATGATCAAGGACGAGGTCGTCATCACTGCCTTCCGCAAGGGAGTCAAGGACACCCCGTTCATCGTGAAGTTCACTCAAAAGCCACCAACCTCTGTCCGAGCTCTCTTCGATATGGCAAATAAATATGTCGACTCGGCTGAAGCGGTCGCAGAGGCCCTCGATGAGAAGAAAGAGCCCTAGCAGAAGGACCAGAAGGCCAAAGCCGACCACGGGCCATCACAGTCCGACAGCCGCAAGTGGAAGTTGGACAACGAGGTGGCCAACATGGAGCAAACTCAGTCGCGGCCCCCAAGGAACAACGACTACCAGAAAGTTATGAACAGGCCCTACCCCTTCCACCCCAAGGACAAGCACGCGGCCAAGGATTGCTTCATGCTTAAGAAGTTCACTTCTGAGCAGGCTTCATCATCTGGCACCAATAAGGACAAAGACAAGCTAGATTCGGGCCCGGCCGACGATTTTCAGGATCCCCAGGCCGAGCTCAACGACATCTTCAGAGGGCCGTCTGCGTATGAGTCCAAGTGGAAGCAAAAGCTAACAGCACGCGACGTCAATGCAGTCTCTATAGCAGATGCCCCTAGTATTTGCGCTGGTCAGAGATGTCCATCACATTCACCCGCGCAGATCATCCAGATCGGGTTTCACACCTAGGACGCTACCCACTCGTCCTGGACCCAGTCGTCAAAAATATCAAGCTGAAGAAGGTCCTCATAGACGGAGGCAATGCGCTCAACATTTTGTTCGCCAAGACTCTGGATGAGATGAAGATTCCTTGTTCAGAACTATGGCCGAGTACGGCGCCCTTCTACGGGATAATTCCCGGCCTGTCTTCAACCCCCCTCGGACAGATAACATTGCCGGTCACCTTCGGCACGCGGGATAACTTCCGCACAGAAAACATCTGCTTCGAGGTCGCCGACTTTGAGATCACGTACCATGCAATACTCATACGACCGGCGCTCGCCAAATTCATGGCGATACTGCACTATACATACATGGTGCTCAAGATACTCGGGCCAACCAGAGTTCTCTCCCTCCGCAGCGACGTCAAGCAAGCCTTCACCTGCGACAAGGAGAGCTGCGAGTTGGCTCAATCACAAGAGGTGGCAGTCGGACGCAACAGCATTCGGCAAGCCATCACAACAGAAGTCGAGGAAGACCAAGTTCCGACAAAAAAGCAGCAAAGTCGGGAATTTCAGTGGACTCTGACACGAAGAAGATCCCCTGGACCCTTCCGACCCCTCCAAGACTGCTCTAATCGGGACCGGACTCGACCCCGTATAGGAAGACGCGCTCGTCACCTTCCTTCAAGCCAACAAGGATATCTTCACAAGGAAACCGTCTGACATGCCGGGCGTACCAAGGGAGGTGATCGAGCACGCCCTCAATGTCAAGACAGACGCCAAGCCAATCAAGCAACGGCTACGACGCTTTGCACAAGACCGAAAAGATGCTATTCGGGAGGAGATAACCAAGCTCCTCATAGCCGGGTTCATCAAAGAGGTCTACCACCCGGATTGGCTGACAAACCTAGTTCTGGTCCTGAAGAAAAACAATAAATGGCGCATGTGCATCGACGGCTGGCCCCAAGGACCCGTTCGATGTACCGAGAATAGATCAAGTGGTGGATTCAACCGCGGGGTGCGAACTTCTTAGCTTTCTCGACTGTTACTCGGGATACCACCAAATCAGCCTGAAGGAGGAGGGCTGCTTAAAGACGTCTTTCATCACGCTGTTTGGCGCCTACTGCTACATCACTATGCCATTCGGATTGAAGAACGCTGGAGCAACGTATCAACGAGCAATTCAACGATGTCTACACACTCAGATTGGGCGCAACGTGGAGGCCTACGTTGACGACGTGGTGATCAAGACCAAGTCCAACGAAGTGTCGATGTTTTACACCGGCAATATGATTATAGGGCTACTCGGCAAGGGGAAACTCGGTGGATTGCAAAGGAAGACAGAGAGATTTTATACTGGTTCTTGCCCTCGATGTGAGGTAATACCCTACGTCCAGTTGTGGTGTTATTCCTTTGAGGATTTGTGTTGATCTATGATCTTCTGCCCTCACGGGGCGTCTTGCCTCCCCTTTTATACTGGGGGGCAGGGGTACAAGGTAGGAGTCCCAGCCGGATACGGCCAAGGGATTTCCTCTTAGAGATACAACTTACCCGACTAGGACTGTATATTCCTTATTGTACATGGCAAAGTTTGCTGAGTGCTACTATATCTCTAATTACAAGTCTCGGCCCATCCTCTATCCGAGTGGCCCATATGCTTGTGATGAGGTGCCCGGGGCCCATGGCCTCCACAGTAGCCCCTGAGACCTTCATAGTTGAGTCACAGCTGATGCCGAGTGCTCATCCTCCACAGTGAAGATTGCCCAAGTGCATTGCTCTTGAGTACTCTTTGTCTGAGTGCTTCTTCTTCCCGAGTCCTGCTTCATGTCAGCTGGCAGCGAGGCTATGAAGGGCTTCATGTAGATGTATGAATAGTATGCACCGAATAGGCCCAACTATTAGGTGTAGCCCCTGACTTTGTGCTTAATTGTGAAAACAATTAAACATAAAGTCAAAGATCTTTAACCTTGTAGTCTTTCCCGAGTAGTATACTACTGGTATATTAGACTCTTCGGTTTCATGTCAACCAGAATATGATTTATAGTCTTGCCGAGTAGCATGCCACTCATATATGGGACTCTTCAGCTTCATGTCAGCTGGAAAAGGGTGTTTATAGTCTTTCCCAAGTGGCGTCCCACTCGGAAGTTAGACTCCTCAGCGTCATGTCAGCTCGAAAGAATATTTATAGTCTCTCCCGAGTAGTGCACTACTTGAAAGTTAGACTCTTCAGCGTCATGTCGGCTGGAATAATATTGCTCATGGCAATTGGTGGCCAAGCATGTAGGCCGAGTACCACTTTATGAAATTAAATCCATTGCGTGGTCAGGTATACTCGAGAGAGATACCTGCATATCCAATTTTAATGAAGACCAGCTTGTGATCCTTATAAGGATATATCCTCGATACCTAATGGATAAGACAGATACCCAAACACATGTGTTTAGCAATTAGGCCTTCATGAAGCTTATCTGTTTACCTCATCGGTTCCTGTTAGTAGCACCAGCACTGCGATCTCATCACAGCCAGTGAGCAGCCCATATTGAGCATGCTACTGTAGAAACTCATGTCTTTGTGGCCCAATACCGACTTTGCAGGCCCAAGCCCACGAATTGGAATCGGCTCTATAAAAGGCGGGGAGAGAGAAAAAAGATTAGTTCATCTTCTCCAATCCACCAATCATTTCGTCTTCCGCTTCCGCGCCAAAATTTCACCTCCCGCTCCGCTAGGGTTCACCGTTGCTCGCTCTTCCCCACCAGAACTCGGGCGACTCCGCTCTTCCTCGTCCATTCCAAACCTCCATTGACATTTTCCCCAAATTTTCTCATCCCCAACCATGCCGAGAGCTTCGGATTTCGTGGATGCGTCGGACGAGGTTTGGCCGGCTTCAGATTGCGGGTCAGCGAAGTTGAAGCTTCTGGAGAAGCAGTTGAAGTTGCAAAGCCAGGGGATTATCAACTGGCATCCGGCTAAGGGCGAATCGGTTCCGGAGCCCCAGGGTGATGAGACCGTCGTTTTTGCTTCTTTTTTCCACCGGGGTCTTTCGCTTCCATCTTCCGAGTTCTTCTGCCAGCTCCTTACTTTTTACGAGCTTGAGTTGGTGAATCTGAATCCCAGCTCAATTCTGCAAATCTCCATCTTTGTAGCTCTTTGCGAGTGTTTCTTGGGTGTGGAACCTCATCTAAATCTGTTCAGGTATTTGTTCCACATCAAGCCCCAACCTTCCAAAAATAAAATCCAAGTGATTGGGGGGCTGGTGTCCAACTTAGGAACGAGATGAAGAAGATCTATTTAGATATTCCTTTGAAATCTTCTCTCAAAGGCTGGCAAAAGGAATGATTTTACTGTTCCGATCTTGAGCCATGCCTTCCCCCTTTTATGGGTTTGCCCCCGGTGATTATCACCAAGTGGTCATCTCTGCCCACATCTGAAGAAATGGGGCATGTTAATACACTTGTCGACAGGATTAGCATGCTGAAGAAAGCCGGGTTGACTGGTCCATGGGTGGCAGACGCTTCTTGACTCGGTGCCTCAGGCCGTTGAAGCTGAGGTGTCACTTCGGCTGGGACTACAAGGGCAAAGGTGATCCCAGCCGAGAATTCTCCAACCTGATAGACAAGTATAAGGTGATCGACATCCTACTGGATTTCTTCGCCAGCGGGGTGGTCGAAACTGAGGACATAGATCGGTCCGTGGCGGCTTACAGTAAGAAGAAGCCACGCCCAAAGGTAACCCTTGCTAATGTGGTCTTGTAGTTCATCTGTGGTGAATGCTTGTAGATACATGCCCAGATTGGCTCCGCAGTGTGCAACTTGTATTGTTGAACTACTTGCAGTCATGTGAGGAGTTCGATGACGACTCCCGAAAATTATCGGCCTGGAAATTAAAGAAGAGGCCAAGAAGTCCTTCTGCCACCCAGCCCGACTCCAAGAGAGCGGGAAAGAGACTCATTGTAGATCAGGGCAAGAAGAAGGCTATGAAGCCGAGTGCCGCAGCTGGGAGTCTGAAGATAAAATACACCACCGGTACAGCGCCTAGGCCACTGAGTCCCCGACTGGGACCGATGTAGTCGAGCTCAGCATCATTGAGCCCAATAAGAGTGCTGCCAAGTACAGGGTCAAATCCAGCACTGCCAGGCTCAATAACATTGAGCCCAAAAATGGTGATGCCGAGTGCCCAGGGACCCCAGCCAGCCGCACCAGGAGTGGGGCCAGCCAGGATAAAAACGCCGCCACCGACTACCACGCCGCTTGGCCCAACAGCCGGCCGCAGCCCACCACCGGGATCTGGATCACCCAGGTAGAGGCTTAAGTTCTCCAAGAGGTAGGTTGCTTTGGATCTTCTGAAAATCTTGTTCGGCATAGTTGTGTTTTGATGTTTGACTCGTTACGCAGGAAGCGAGCTGATATTGATCTTAAGGGGACCACTCCAGCTACTCCTATTGTCGAGCCAGCCCTAGCCGATCCAGCGCCATTGAGCACACCTGCTGAGCCAGCGACGGTCTTAGTTGCAGAAACTAAAATGGTTCCGACTGCAGGGCCGCCGACACCGGCCGACCAAGGGGTGGTTGTTGAAGCTGCTGCTCCAACCCCTGAGCCAGCCCCCGAGGCCCCAGAGGCTGCCGAGTTGGGGGCTAGGACCCCGTCACCGTCCTTGTCGCCCTCGTCATCATCATCGCTGTCTCCTCCTTCAGACAGACCAGACCTCCCCCGGCTCAAAGCTCCTCCCCGCAAGTTCTCGCGGACATTCCGCTGGACAGCGCCCAACAGAACTGCGAGGAGTTATAAGCATGATGAGGTTGCAGCGGAAAAGGAGTGTGAAGACTTGCTTCGTGCCACCATCACCGCATCCCAGGGGATTCAGGTATGGTCTTCCTTGCACGAGTATTCTGACGCTTGACTCTGCTTTGACTTGTTTCTTCCCGAGCAGAAACTTGTCGATCGCTCGGAGAGGATGAATGAGGTCCTGACCCGGGTTGCCCCCTAGCTCCAAGAATTGGACCAGCTCCGGGCTTTGAAAGCTGAAGTAGAAGGGCGCAGCCAGGAGAGGGAATCTTGGCTGAGGGAGGCCATTAATCAGCTCAGGACCGAGAATTGGGACCAAGCCAAGAAGATTGGAAGTAAGTTTCTAGAATGTCTCCCTTACTGATCCCTTAGTATATTTCTCTAGTTGTATTGCTCCCGACTGCCCAGTTGTGTCTTCACTGCAACGTTGAGTTCTTGACTATTCTGACGTGCAGCCCTCAAAGCCGAGCTAAAGACCCAAACGGAGGGAGAAAGCCAGCTGAAGGAGGCCGCAAGAGCCAAGGCCGGGCTTGAAAAAGATAAGGCCGAGCTTGAGCAAGAAAAGGCCGAGTTGAAGAAGGCCAACGCCAAGCTCGAGAAAGAAAAAGTTGAACTGGAGAAAGCCATTACCAAGTAGGAGGCTGACTACAAAAGTAAGTCTCCACTCTGACAATGACTTTAACCAATCCATTAATTACTCCGTTTGCAGTTTTGCCTGACAAGTTTACTTGTCGGTGAACCCGGGTAGCTGCCAGAGCCAATGCCCAAATCCAATTTCAGGCTTTTGCAGAGGAGATAAAGGTTGCCAAGGAGTCACGGGAGACCCTTGCCGAGTCCATGAAAGGGCTCCTTGACATCATGGATCCTCGCGATGTGGGAAC
This sequence comes from Oryza meyeriana var. granulata, assembly GCA_003991445.1. Lineage (NCBI taxonomy): Eukaryota > Viridiplantae > Streptophyta > Magnoliopsida > Poales > Poaceae > Oryza > Oryza meyeriana. The sequence continues at coordinate 28,969 of RYFJ01002496.1, forward strand.
CAGCTCCAGCACGATCTTCCAAGTAGAGGTGCGCCTTAAGGATGCACCAAGTGCCCTGAAGAGGTACTCGGATAAGCATGTTGTTATCAGCGTGGCCCAGACCCTGGCAATGACCAAGTCTATCTACACAAGGGCAGATATTGAAGCCATCGGGAAGGGGTTTGCCGAGGAGATGACACCCGAGGAGGCGCTGAAGCTGATAGCCGAAGCGAGGCCAAATGCAGAGGTGATCACCCGAGACCTAGGTATGTAAGAACAGTCCATCATGCAGTCGGTGTGTATAAACTTGTGTAAAAACATGTGTAAATATATGTGCAATGCCGCCAAGCTCTGAATTATTACTTAGTTGTCATTAGCTTTACCCGACTATATAGTCCACGCCGAGTTAGTCTATAGGAACTTAATAAAATCGTTCACCACAGAGAGCTGTACTCGGGCCAATATGACAAAGTCGTAGTAAAACTTCATAACTTAAGTAGAATAGGCTCGTCTGTTATTGACAAAGCACATATAATACATGCAGCCCTCGACTCACCACTCGGTTGATACAAGCGGCATAGTGAGTCAGAGAGAATCTGTACACATGAGAAATTATAAAACTTAGGTATAGAAAGGACGTAGCTGTTCTATATTCCATGAGTTGCTGATGAGGGCACCGTCTTCGGTCTTCAGTCGGTAGGCACCTGGCCACATGACCTCGGCTATAATGAATGGCCCTTCCTAGATTGGGGATGGTTTGTGCCTGTCTTTTGTGGTTTGTATTTTTCTCAAGACGAGATCTCCGACCAAAAAGGCGCGGCCACGGACATTGCGATTGTGGTAGCGACACAGGCCTTGAAGATACCTTGCCGACTGGATTGTTGCGATATCCCTCGCTTCTTCCAACTGTTCTAATTCGACCAATCGGGCATTGTTTGAGATGTCTTCTGAGTAAGCCCAAACCTGCGGAGAGCCGAACTCTAACTCGGTTGGTAGTACAGCATCAGCACCGTAGACCAGAAAGAAAGGGGATTGCCCTGTTGCCCGACTAACCGTGGTTCTGAGAGACCAAAGAATAGATGGGAGTTCTTGTACCCACCGGCCTGCGTATGGTTGTAGTCTGTCAAATATCCTAGCCTAGATACCTTGTAAGACCATACCATTGGCGCGTTCAACTTGCCTGTTGCTCTGCGGGTGTGCCACAGATGCATAGCAGATCTTGATGCCGAAGTCGTCACAGAAATCTTGAAACATGCCGCCCGTGAACTGAGTACCATTGTTGGTGATGATGCGGTTAGGGACCCCGAATTGGTATAATATACTCATGATGAAGTCCTTTGCTCATGCCGCTGTTATAGTAGCCATGGGTTTTGTCTCAATCCACTTTGTGAATTTATCCACTACGACGAACAAGTGTGTGAACCCTCCTGGCGCTTTCTTGAAAGGCCTGACCATGTCAAGCCCCCATACTGCAAGGGGCCATGAGATTGGGATTGTTTAGAGTTCTTGTTCTGGGAGATTGGTTTGTCTTGCGTAGAACTGGCAACCCTCGCATGTGCGAACAATATGTTGGGCATCTGTTACTGCTATGGGCCAGAAAAATCCCTACCGGTAAGCCTTTCCAACTAACGTCCTGGATACGGCATGGTTGCCACATATACTTGAGTGGATCGACTGCAGAATCTACTTGCCCTCCTCGGTGGTGACACAACGCATGAGGACACCGGATGCACTTCTTCGGTACAAGTCTTCTCCAATGACTAGGAAACTCTTGCTTCGACATTTGACTTGTTCGGCTTGACTGCGATCTTTTGGGAGTTCATCGTCCAGGAGGAATTTGAGAATAGGAGTCCGCCAGTCTTGACATATGTTCAGTACCTCACCTGTTGCCAGCGTAGGTTTGCCTCCCGACTGCTCTGGCACTGGTTTCTTCTTGACTAATGGCTCCATAAGTTGCTTGACAAAGATCCCTGTCGGGACTGCTTCTTGCTTGGATCCCATGTTTGCCAATTCATCTGCAGTGTCATTGTATTGTCGTAGGACATGTGTTATCTCCAGCCCGTCGAACTTGTTTTCCAGCTTGCGGACCTCCTGATAGTATGCCGCCATGGTGTCGTCAAGACATGTCCAGTCTTTCATAACTTGGTTTACCACTAGTTGAGACTCTCCACGCACAACCAGTTGACGAATGCCGAGTGATATAGTGATACGGAGCCCGTGGATGAGTGCCTCGTACTCGGCAACGTTGTGGGAAGCCGGGAAGTGGATTTGTAGTACGTACTTGAGTTTTTTGCCGGTGGGGGACGTTAATACAACACTGGCCCCGGCAGCGCAGATCCGTAGAGGACCGTCGAAGTACATTTGCCAGTACTCTAGCCTCACTGTTGATGTAGCATTTGAACTTCTGTCCACTCGGCCACGAAGTTGGCTAGAGCTTGTGATTTGATAGCTATCCATGGCTGAAAGGTGATGTCAAACACCATCAACTCGAGCGCCCATTTAGCAATTCGGCCGGTGGCCTCGCAATTATGCAGGATGTCCCTGAGTGGATACGAAGTGACCACCGTGACTTGATGTGCTTGGAAATAATGCACCAGCTTCCGGACAGTGATGAGTAGGCCGTACAGCAGCTTCTGGACCTACGGATATCTCATCTTTGAGTCGGCAAGGACCTTGCTGACAAAGTAGACTAGCCGTTGAACTTTTTGGATGTGACCTTGTTCGGATCGCTCAACCACCAACACCGTGCTAACTACCTAAGTAGTTGTCGCTAGATATAGCAGTAGCGGTTCTTGGGGCATGGGTGACGCCAACACGGGGGGTGATGTGAGAAATTGCTTGAAGTCTTCGAAGGCTCGCTGGGCTTCGGGAGTCCATTGGAAATTGTCTGCTTTCTTCAGTAGCTTGAAAAAGGGCATGCCCCATTTGCCTAGTCAGAAAATAAATCGGCTGGGTGCCACCATGTAGCCTGTCAGCTTCTGAATGTCCTTCTGGCTAGTCGGGGGTGTCATGTTCATGATTGCGTTGACTTTCTCCGGGTTGGCCTCGATGCCGCGATGCGAGACGATGAAGCCGAGTAACTTGCCGAATGGCACACCGAAGGCGCACTTTTTTGGGTTCAACTTCATCTTGAATCTTCGAAGATTTTGGAAGGTTTCTTCCAGGTTAGCGATGAGGTCTTCTTTGGACTTGGTCTTGATCACCACATCATCGATGTAGGCTTCCACGTTGCGCTCGATCTGAGTGTGCAGACACCGCTGAATTGTGCGTTGATACATTGCTCCAGCATTTTTCAAACCGAACGGCATAGTGATGTAGCAGTACGCTCCAAACGGTGTGATGAAAGACGTCTTTAAATAGTCCTCCTCTTTCAGGCTGATTTGGTGGTATCCCGAGTAACAGTCGAGAAAGCTGAGAAGTTCGCACCCTGTGGTTGAGTCCACCACCTGATCTATTTTGGGTAGACCAAATGGATCCTTGGGGCACGCCTTGTTGAGATCGGTGTAGTCGATGCACATATGCCATTTACCATTTTTCTTCCGGACCAGGACTGGGTTTGCCAACCAATCCGGGTGATAGACCTCTTTGATGAACCTGGCTACGAGAAGCTTGGTTATCTCCTCCCAGATAGCATCTTTGCGGTCTTGGGTGAAGCGCCGCAGTCGTTGCTTGACTGGCTTGGCGTCTGTCTTGACATTGAGGGCGTGCTCGATCACCTCCCTTGGTACGCCCGGCATGTCAGACAGTTTCCAGGCGAAGATATCCTTGTTGGCTTGGAGGAAGGTGACGAGCACGTCTTCCTATTTGGGGTCGAGTCCGATCCCGACTAGAGCAGTCTTGGAGGGGTCGGAAGGGTCCAGGGGGATCTTCTTTGTGTCAGAGTCTGCTGAAATTCCCGACATCACTGCTTTTTTCGCCAGAACTTGGTTATCCTCGACTTCAGTTGTGACAGCTTGCCGAATGTTGTTGCGTTTGACTGCCACCTCTTGTGATTGAGCCAGTTCGCAGCTCTCCTTGTCACAGGTGAAGGCTTGCTTGACATCGCTGCAGAGGGAGAGGACTCCTGCTGGCCCTAGCATCTTGAGCACCATGTAGGTATAGTGCGGTATCGCCATGAATTTGGCAAGCGCCGGTCGTCCAAGTATTGTGTGGTACGCAGTCTCGAAGTCAGTGACCTCGAAGCAGATGTTTTCTATGTGGAAGTTATCCCGCGTGCCAAAGGTGACCGGTAAGGTTATCTGCCCGAGTGGTGTTGAAGACAGGCCGGGAATTATCCCGTGGAAGGGCGCCGTACTCGGCCGTAGATCTGAACAAGGAATCTTCATCTCATCCAGGGTCTTGGCAAAGAGGATGTTGAGCACGTTGCCTCCGTCTATGAGAACCTTCTTCAACTTGATATTCTTGACGACCGGGTCCAGGACGAGTGGGTAGCGTCCCGGGTGTGAAACCTGATCTGGATGATCTGCACAGGTGAACGCAATGGACGTTTCTGACCAGCGCAAATATTGGGGGGCGTCTGCTGTAGAGATTGCGTTGATGTTGCGTGCTGTTAGCTTCTGCTTCCGTTTGGACTCATATGCGGATGGCCCTCCGAAGATGTGGTTGAGCTCGGCTTGGGGATCTTAAAAATCATTGGCCGGGCCTGAGTCTGGCTTGTCTTTGTCCTTGACGGTGCCAGAGGATGAAGCCTGCTTGGAAGCAAACTTTTTGAGCATGAAGCAGTCTTTGGCCGCGTGCTTGCCCTTGGGGTGGAAGGGACAAGGCTCATTCATGACTTTCTAGTAGTCGTTGTTCCGTGGGGCCGCGATCGAGTTCGCTCCATGTTGGCCACCTCGTTGTCCGACTTCCGCTTGCGGCCGCCGGTCTTGTTTTGGGATGCCTCATTGTCGGCTTTCGCCTTCTGGTCCTTTTGCCGGGACTCCTTCTCGTTGTCGATGTTTTACACCGGCAATATGAATATGGGGCTACTCGGTGGATTGCAAAGGAACACAGGGAGATTTTATACTGGTTCAGGCCCTCGATGTGAGGTAATACCCTATGTCCAGTTGTGGTGGTATTCCTTTGAGGATGTATGGTGGTGATTCTGGTGAACCAACTCAACCTACCCTCAGGGGGCGCCCTGCCTCCCCTTATATACTGAGGGACAGGGTTAAAAGGTAGGAGTCCCAACCAGATTACGTCCAAGGGATCTCCTCTTAGAGATATAACGCACCCAACTAGGACTGCGTTTTCCTTATCATACAAGACAAAGTCTGCTAGGGATTACTATATCTCTAATTACAAGGCCAGGCCCATCCTCTATCCGAGTGGCCCATATGCTTGTTATGAGGTACCCGGGGCCCATGGCACCCACAGTAGCCCCTGAGACCTTCATAGTTGAGTCACAGCTGATGCCGAGTGCTCATCCTCCACGGTGAAGTCTTCCCGAGTGCATTGCTCCCGAGTACTCTTTGTCCGAGTGCTTCTTCTCCCGAGTCCTGCTTCATGTCAGCTGGCAGTGAGGCTATGAAGGGCTCCATGTAGAAGTATGAATAGTGTGCGCCGAATAGGCGCACCTATTAGGTGTAGCCCCCGACTTTGTGCTTAATTGTGAAACAATTAAGCATAAAGTCAAAGATCGTTAACCTTGTAGTCCTTCCCGAGTAGTACACTATTGGTATATGAGACTCTTCAGTGTCATGTCAACCGGAATATGATTTATAGTCTTGCCGAGTAGCATGCCACTCGTATACGGGACTCTTTGGCTTCATGTCAGCTGGAAAAGGGGGTTTATAGTCTTTCCTGGGTGGCGTCCCACTCGGGAGTTAGACTCCGTAGCGTCATGTCAGCTGGAAAAGATATTTATAGTCTCTCCCGAGTAGTGCACTACTCGGAAGTTAGACTCTTCAGCGTCATGTTAGCTGGAATAATGTTGTTCATGGCAACTGGTGGGCAAGCATGTAGGCCGAGTACCACTTTATGAAAATTAATCCATTGCGTGGTCAGGTGTACTCGAGAAAGATACCTGCATCCCCAATTTTAATGAAGACCAGCTTGCGATCGTTATAAGGATATATCCTCGATACCTGGTGGATAAGACAGATACCCAAACACATGTGTTTAGCAATTAGGCCTTCATGAAGCATATCTGTTTACCTCATCGGTTCCTGTTGGTAGCATCAGCACTGTGATTTTAACCCAACCTGCGAGCGGCCCATATTGAGCATGCTACTGTAGAAACTCATATCTTGTTGGCTGCTACCAAATAAGCCGACCTGAACGGATCTACCTAGCATAGCTCTATAGAAGTAGCATCCATCGCATGTTAGGACGAGTACTCCAGCATTGGTAATTGCAATCAGCCAGAAGAATCCTTGTCTGCAAGCCTTTCCGACTTATGTTCTAGATGCAGCCTGGTTGCCACAGGTGCCTGAGTAGGTATGTTGCAGAATATACTTTCCCTCCTCAGGTGTGACGCGGTACATGAGAACTCCGGATGCGCTTTGACGACGTAAGTCTTCTCTGACTTGGGTAAAGCCGAATAAGGTTCCTGAACCTTGCATTAGCATAGGATTCGGCTGGCGACCCTTATGGGGCATACTCGATCTGACAGAGTTGTGACCAAATAAGGTACCTGAACCTAGCATTAGCATAGGACTTGGCTGGCGACCCTCATGGGGCATACCCTACTTAGCCGAGTTGCGACCGAATAAGGTACCTGAACCTAGCGTTAGCGTAGGATTCGGCTGGCGACCCTTATAGGCCGTACCTCACCCAGTCGAGTAGTATACGACCCCCAACTAGCGCCGGAGGTCGGTTGTCAGCTCACATGGAGCATAGCCAGGGAAGATGACGTCCCGACTGGCGCAAGTACTCGGTCAGTAGCCCTCATGGAGCATTCCGAGTGATTCTTGGCAGACTTGTCCAGCCCCCGAGCATAGGAGATACGCTCGCAACCCTGAGTTCCTGTCACGCGTATTCGGAGCTGGCGCTGCACTATAAACATATCGGATGAGTAGCATCTGATGATGAAAACAATCACCCAAATAAAATGTATTTTACAATATATGTAAATATGAGTTCTTCCTCTTATTGATATTAATTTCTCCGAGTAGTTGACCCCTTACGTTTAAGCACTCTGCTTGACTAGTCATAGCCCCCTAGCGTTGGGAGTTGGCTCATGGCTCTTTCCCAGACACGCGTTTTGGGTGACTTGAGTTTGTCTTTCATGGAGCAAAGTTTCACGGATCAGGATTTATGCTACTCGAGTACTTTTGCAATCATTTAAGAGTAAAAACAGAAAAAAGTGTAGCTTGTACACCTATTAGGTGTAAGCGGCTGTGGCATTGGCGAGGCCAAGTGAGGAAATATTTATCAAAAAGTGACTTAGCTGTTCGGTATGTTGGAGTGGGGATGCCATCCTTGTGTTTGGGCTTTTGAGCCCCTGAGCATGTCACTTGTTGTTCTAATAATCTTCAGTTGTTGAAGGTCGAAGACGGTTGTGACCGACTGCCACAATGAAGCTGTCTGACTTGCGTTTGCGACTCCCAACTTTAGTCGGGACTATGTCGTTGGTGCCCTCCCGCTTCTTTTGTCAGGGTGCCTTCTTGTCATCGAGGGCCTCAGCAACAGCGTCAGCCGAGTCGGCGTACTTGTTCGCCATGTCGAATAAAGCCTTGACAGAGTTGGGAGGCTTCCGAGTGAATTTGGCGATGAACGAGGTGTCTTTGACTCCTTTTGGAAAGGCGGCGATGACGACCTCATCCTTGATCTTCGGGATTGAATTCTTCTTTTCAGAGAACCTCTTGATGAAGTCACGAAGAGACTCGTTCTTCCTTTGATGCAACTGATCTAAGTCGTACTCGGCAGATGGCCTCTCGTATGTTCCCTGGAAGTTGGCGATGAAGCGTTCCCGGAGTTTTCCCCAGGAGCCGATTGATTGCTTGGGAAGTCTCGTTAGCGATGTCCTCGCCGAGTCGGCTAAAGTGACTGGGAGGTAGTTAGCCATGACTTTGTGATTTCCTCCAGCTGCTCGGATTGCCAGAGTGTAGACCGTGAGCCAAGACTCGGGATTGGTCTTGCCGTCGTATTTTTCGATGCCTGTAGGCTTGAAACCTGACGGCCAATCGACCTGTTGTAGCTCCTAGGTGAAGGCCGATACTCCTTCATCTTTATGAGGGCTTCGACTCCGCCTACGATGGCAAAACCGCTCGTGGTGGAGGCCGACACGCTCGTTCTCGTCTTTCGATCGGCGTTGCTCGTCTTCCTCTCGTTCATGGCACCGAGCGTTGATGTCCTGCCGAAGGTCACGCCGTACTTGGCCTCGGAGATCCTGATTGTCCCGACGGTCACTTTGATGCTGCCGGTTGTTGTTGGGGTTGCCGAGTGACGCTTGGTATGATTCCGTGTGCTACCGACTAGAGCCGGCCGCTCGGTGTCGCTTTGAGGTGGACGAGACTGCTGTTGGGGATGCCGACCGGTTGGTCGGTTTGAGGGTATCGCCCGACTGTTGGTGCTGCTGACATGCAGCAGCGGTAAGCATGGCTTTTATCCTTGTGATCGTCGAAGTGGCCTGGTGATCAAGCCCGAACTAGAGTGTATCCAGTAGAATTGCAGCGGCCACGATGTTCTGTTGAGGAATGAAGACGTCGTGGTCGCTGACTCGGGTTTGGAGGATTTGTTGCTGGGCGGTTTGCCTAGCCTTGCGTAGATCGTCGTTGCGGGCGTGCAGGTGTCTTGCTTCTTCCTCCTGTTGTTCTCGCAATCGGCAGGCCTCCTCTTTTTGTTGCTCGTGTAGTCGGCGTGATGCCTGAGTAGGAGTAGAGCCTTTGGATGCCATAAAGATTTCTCGTGGCAGAGAGAAGCTTGCCGAGTTGCTGTCCGACTTAGAGTCAGAGTCCGACTGAGAGTCGAAGTCGGAATAATTGATGGGGGTGATTATAACTCTGACCTCCCTAGATCTGATCTCGAGCGGCTCTGGGCCATATCCGAGTCGAACTCCAGAGGACCGGGTTTGCCGCGTCGGATGTTGTTTGAAGGTATCCGCGGCGTTGCCGAGTCCGAACGGGAGATTGACGATCTCCTCCTTCCTTAGCCCGATCTCGGCCAGCTCAAGATCCAGTCCGAGTCGAACACTGACAGGAAGAGTTGTCCCAAGACCCGGGCAAGTGGAAGATTGCCGCAGCAAGTCGATGATGGTCACTGCCGCATTGTGTGGACCGACTGGCACGGAGTCAGCTGATTCCTCGGCCGGTTGGATTTGGTCTGCGTCGGCCAAGGTGAGATTGCCCAACATGTCGGCGACGAAGTCGAGGCTTCTGAATGAGATTGTATCTCCGGGGGAGAATTTGCCACCGTCGACTCCGGTTACTGGATCCATCGAGCTTGTAGATGTAGATCTCGCCAAAGCCCCTACCTGGCGCACCAACAGTCGATGTTTTACACCGGCAATATGAATATGGGGCTACTCGGTGGATGGAAACTGTCACAGCCCTAAATCTAATTTCTAGGTAATTAGTGTTATGTCCTACTGTCATCCGAATGCACAATTTAAATCCTTGCATTTTCACTCCATGTAAATTAAAATGGTAATATTAAACCCTAATCAGCAACAACAAACCATTACCAAAAAGTGCATCTAATTGAACAGAAGTGTATATGGAAGATAATTTATGCAAATGCTAGATTATCTATCATGACCTAACATAATTTTTCCAGGAATTTATTTCAATAGTTTAGACCCCTTAAAATTTTAACAAGTTTCAGCCGGGGTCCTTTTCTTTGACCTATGCACTTATATAATCTAAGGATTTTCTAAAGATGTTTGGTTGCACATAAAATCATGGAAAAATTCCTGCGAACACTTTCCCACATAATCAATCCACTGTAAATTTAACATGATTTTATCACTTCATTTGGTACTTCAATAAAATCCCCCAAAACAGCAAAACTAGGAGGCTAGCTGAAATGAATAGGTATACTTCTAAAATTCACCAAATAAAAGTGAGGACTAATTAGACAGAGCCCTTTTGCTAAATTGTGTGCCAACATAAACCCTACCACCAGTAATTTTGGCACAATTTAATTCCCAAAGAAACCACATAAAATAATAAGAGCAAAGCCCTAGGGATATAAAATGTACGGCAGAAAAACTGGACCAGCATGCCTACTTTTCAATTTCACCACAGATTAACCAGTCCTCTTCTAACCACGAAATTTGGCCAGCAGGTTAAGCACATCTTTCTCTATCTCCAATAATTTTCCCATAAATTATATCCCTTATTAACCTACTGAAATCACAGATGCAAGACAGCTGTCCATACAGCTCACAACACTTAGTCTCTAGAGATTTCTCCTCTCTCAAATCACTGACCAGTGGGACCCACAAGACCTGGCCCACTTGTAAGCCATAGCACAGCATGGGACAGTGTGTTTCACCAACATTCTTACCCATACTCCTCTCTTCTCCCTAGGAACTAACTTCTTGGACCCACAAGTCATAGAGTAAATCTAACCAAAAGTGTGTAGAAAAATATTCTCTTGCATGTGGGACCCACCAAGGGCACTGTGGAGTTGGAGCAACTCAGCACTGCATGTCACGCATGTCGTCACCTCCTTTCTTCTTCCTCCCTCAGTTTACAGAACACCTGGATAGCACAGCACTAGGGAGCATTGACCTTTTCGCCTCAAACTTCACCAGCAGAACCCATTCTCCATCCTCTCCATGTTTCCACCGGAGAAACCCACGGAATCCCCAAGAATCACTGCCGGCAGCCTCACCTTTCCCTTAGCCGGCAGTGTTCGATCGGTCCCGAGCCAACGCCGGTGAACACCATCCTTTCCCAACCATCGGAACATGATCCCCCACTCCTAACCATCCCATTTTCATACTTGGTTGCCCTAGGTTCGTCGGCCGAAGACACCATGTCGCTGCTACGCACTGTCCCTGCTCTGCTGGACCGCCACCATGGCGCCATCGCCATTCCGGCTGATCCAGGACGTCGCAAGCTGAGCCCCTGCGCCATTAACATCGCCTCACCTCTAGCTCCAAGATGCCCCTAGAGTCATCCAGTTTGGTGCAGTGAGGAAGGAGATCGGCCATCATCTTCTTCGTCTCCGGCCAGCCCTCCGCTGAGCCGTTCCCGTCCAACCGGTGAGCCATCTTCCGATTCCTCGCGTCAGCAGCATCCTCGTGACCTCCTTAACCTCCTGCATGTGTTGTCTCCACCGTGCATGCAGCGAATCGAGCCAACCACGGTGAAGCCGAAGTTGGCCATCGCCGTTGCCGCCGCCCGAAGCCACCGGAGCCCCTCTGACCTCCTTCGACCTAGAAAAACCCCACGGTAAGCTTCCTAGGAGTCTCAACGTAGTCCCTCATGCTTCTTTTTGGAAGGTTTCTAGCAGTTTGGTTACATGCATGTGCAACCCAAGCCCGGCCGGCGCTTATTCTCATCGCCGGCGAGCTACAGTTCACCTCCGGGCGTGCCACTGCCACCATTAGGTGTGCAAGGGAGTCCCCTTCTTTTTCTCTTTTGGCCGCAACTTCAACCGAGCGAACAAAACCGGCGGCAAGCCAGTCCTCGGCCTCCTTTGCTCTGTGCCGCAGACAGATGGGCCTGGGCTGGAAGAGATATAAGAAAAGAAGAAAAATTAGAAAAGCAATTAAGGGAATTATTTTCCAACAGAAAAATAGTTAAACTTTGTAAATCCATAACTTTGCCATTTTAACTCCTTTTTGAGTGAAACCAATTTTGTTAGTTCTGTAAAGTTGTAAACTTTAATATTGTGAAATAAAATAGACATGTCAACTGGAATAAACTTTATAGTCCTGCCGAGTAGGGAACTACTCGTATGTAGGACTCTTCGACTTCGTGTCAGCCGGAATGTGTATTTATAGTCTTGCTGAGTAGGATGCTACTCGTATATGGGACTCTTCAGCTTCATGTCAGCTAGAAAGGGGGTTTATAGTCTTTCCCGAGTGGCGTCCCACCCAGAAGTTAGAATCCTCCGCATCATGTCAGCGGGAATGACAAATTTATAGTCTCTCCCAAGTAGTGCACTACTCGAAAGTTACTCTTCAGCATCATATCAGCTGGAATAATGTTGCTCATGGCAACTGATGGCCACACATGTAGGCCGAGTACCACTTTATGAAAATAAATCCATGGCGTGGTCAGGTGTACTCGAGAAAGATACCTGCATCCCTAATTTTAATGAAGACCAGCTTGTGATCCATGTAAGGATATATCCTCAAGACCTGGTGGATAAAACAGATACCTAAACATATATGTTTAGCAATAAGGCTCTCATGAAGCATTTCTGTTTACCTCATCGGCTCCTGTTGATAGCACCAGCACTATAATTTCAACTCAGCCTGCGGGTGGCCCACATGAAGCATGCTACTGTAGGAACTCATGTCTTGGTGGCCCAGTACCGACTGTGTGGCCCAAGCCCATTTAGTCGGCATCGGCTCTATAAAAAGCGGGGAGAGAGAAAAAGATTCCTTCATCTTCCCCAAATCAGCCAATCGCTTCGTCTTCCGCCTTCGCGCCCAACTTTTCGCCCCCTGCTCGGCTAGGGTTAGCTGCTGCTGCTGTTCCCCGCTCAAACTCGGGTGATTCCAGTCCTCTTCGTCTGTTCCTGTGGAGGCCATGGGCCCCGGGTACCTCACCACCAGCATGTGGGCCACTCGGATAGAGGATGGGCCGAATCATGTAGTTAGAGATAAGATAGCACCCGACAGACTTTGCCTTGTATGATAAGGAAAACATAGTCTTAGTCAGATAAGTTTCTATCTCTAAGAGGAAAATCCCTTGGCCGTATCTGGCTGGGATCCTTATCATGTACCCCTGTCCCCTAGTATATAAAGGGAGGCAGGGCGCCCCATGAGGGCACGGGAGATCATTGATCAACACAACCCATCAGAAGAATAACACCACAACTGGACGTAGGGTATTACCTCACATCGAGGGCCTGAACCAGTATAAAATCTTCTTTGCATTTCTCTGCGATCCACCAAGTTTCCCCTTGCCGAGTAGCCCTATAGTTCTATTGCCGGTGTAAAACATCAATAGTTGGCGCGCCAGGTTGGGGCTCCGGCGAGTGTCACATCTACAAGCTCGATAGATCCAACAAGCGGAGTCGACGGCGACAAGTTCTCTCTTGGAGACACAATTTCCTTCAGAAGCCTCGACTTCGTTGCCAACCAGATCAGCAACCTCACCTTGGCCGAAGCAGATCCAATCTAGCCGGCCGAGGAACCAGCCGACGTTGCGCCAGTCGCTCCACAAGACGCCACAATCTCCTTCAACGATCTACTGCGGCAGTCCTTCACTTCGCCGAACATCAGGACAACTCTCTCCTTCGGCGTCCGACTTGCACTAGGCCTTGAGCCAACTCGGGTTGGGCCAGGAAGGGGAGAGATCGTCAATCTCCCACACGAATTCAGCGATGCTACCGATTTACATCCTGCGCAGCAGACCCGATCTCCAGCGATTCAGTTTGGACACGGCCAACTGCCATTTCAGATTGTATTGAGAGAGGTCGGGGTTGTTCTTACTCCGATAAACTACTCGGAATCCGACTCTAAGTCAGATAACGGTTCGAGCACTAGCTCGGACTCTAGTCTGGCAAGTCTTTTTCTGTCCCACGAGATCTTTATGGCTTCAACACCACCATCCGAGGTGCGCCGACTACAAGAGGAGCAACAGGAGGACGTCTGCTTCGAGGTCACCAACTTCGAGATCGCGTACCACGCAATACTCGGACGATCGACACTCGCCAAATTTATGGCGATACCACACTATACATATATCTTGATCAAGATGCCTGGGCCAGCAGGAGTCCTCTCCCTCCGCAGCGACGTCAAGCAAGCCTTCATCTGCGACAAGGAGAGCTACGAATTGGCTCAATCACAAGAGGCGGCAGTCGGGCGCAATAGCATTCGGCAAGCCATCACAACAGAAGTCGAGGAAGATCTAGTTCCGGCAAAAAAGGCAGCGAAGTCGGGAATTTTAGCGGACTCTGACACAAAGAAGATCCCCATGGACCCTTCCAACCCCTCCAAAACTGCTCTAGTCGGGACCGGACTCGACCCCAAATAGGAAGACACACTCGTCACCTTCCTCCAAGCTAACAAGGATATCTTCGCGTGGAAACCGTCCGACATGCCGGGCGTACCAAGGGAGGTGATCGAGCACACCCTCAACGTGAAGACAGACGCCAAGCCAATCAAGCAATGGCTGCGCCGCTTCGCTCAAGACCGCAAGGATGCTATTCAGGAGGAGATCACCAAGCTCCTCGCAGCCAGGTTCATCAAGGAGGTCTATCACCCGGATTGGCTGGTAAACCTAGTTCTAGTCCGGAAGAAAAATGGTAAATGGCGCTTGTGCGTCGACTACACCGATCTCAACAATGCGTGCCCCAAGGACCCATTTGGTCTTCCCAGGATAGATCAGGTGGTAGATTCCACGGCTGGGTGTGACCTACTCAGCTTTCTCGACTGCTACTCGGGATACCATCAAATTAGCCTGAGGGAGGAAGACTGCTTAAAGACATCTTTCATCACACCGTTTGGAGCGTACTGCTACATCACAATGCTGTTTGGTTTGAAAAATGCTGGAGCAACCTATCAAAGGGCAATTCAGCGGTGTCTGCACACTCAGATCGGACGCAACGTGGAAGCCTACGTCGACGATGTGGTGATCAAGACCAAGTCCAAAGAAGACCTCATCGCTGACCTGGAAGAAACCTTCCAAAATCTTCGAAGATTCAAGATGAAGTTGAACCCGGAAAAGTACGCCTTCGGTGTGCCATCCGGCAAGTCACTCGGCTTCATCGTCTCGTATCGTGGCATTGAGGCAAACCCGGAGAAAGTCAACGCCATAATGAACATGGCTCCCCCGGTTAACCAGAAGGACGTCCAGAAGCTGACAGGCTGCATGGTGGCACTCAGTCAATTTATTTCCCGACTGGGCGAACGGGGTATGCCCTTCTTCAAGCTACTCAAAAAGGCGGACAATTTCCAATGGACTCCGGACGCCCAACAAGCCTTCAAAGACTTCAAACAATTTCTCACATCATCTCCCGTGTTGGCGTCACCCATGCCCCAAGAACCGCTAATGCTATATCTGGTGGCAACTACTCAGGTAGTCAGCACGGTGCTGGTGGTCGAGCGATCCGAACAGGGTCACATCCAAACAATTCAGCGGCCAGTTTACTTTGTCAGTGAGGTCCTTGCTGACTCAAAGACGAGATATCCACAGGTCCAGAAGTTGTTATATGGCCCACTCATCATAGTCCAGAAGCTGGTGCACTATTTTCAAGCACATCAAGTCACGGTGGTCACATCATTTCCACTCGGGGATGTCCTTCATAATCGCGAGGCCACCGGCTGAATCGCTAAATGGGCACTCGAGTTGATGGCATTCGATATCACCTTTCAGCCATGGACAGCAATTAAATCACAAGCTCTAGCCGACTTCGTGGTTGAGTGGATAGAAGTTCAACTGCCTATATCAACAGCGAAGCTAGAGTACTGGACAATGTACTTTGACGGTTCCCTACGGATCAGCGGTGCCGGGGCTAGAGTCATATTGACATCCCCCACCGGCGAAAAACTCAAGTACATTCTACAAATCCACTTCCCGGCTTCCCACAATGTCGCCGAGTACGAGGCACTTATCCACGGGTTCCGGATTGCTATATCACTCGGCATACGTTGACTGGTTGTGCGCGGGGATTCTCAACTCGTGGTGAATCAAGTCATGAAAGACTAGACTTGTCTCGATGATACTATGGCGGCATACTGTCAGGAGGTCCGCAAGCTGGAAAACAAGTTCGACGGGCTGGAAATCACACATGTCCTACGCTAATACAATGACGGGCAGACGAGCTGGCAAATATGGGATCCAAGCGAGAAATGGTTCTGACTAGAATCTTTGTCGAGCAACTCATGGAGCCATCAGTCAAGAAGAAACTAGCGCCGGAGCAGTCGGGAGGCGAACCTACCCTGGCTACAGACAGGTGCTGCACATATGTCAAGACTGGCGGGCCCCTGTTATCAAATTTCTCCTAGACGACGAACTCCCAGACAATCCCAGTCATGCCGAACAAATCAAGCGTCGAAGCAAAAGCTTTTTACTAGTCGGAGAAGACCTGTACCGAAGGAGCGCATCCGGTATCCTCATGAGTTGCATCACCACCGAGGAAGGCAAGCAGATCCTGCAGTCGATCCACTGGGGCATATGTGGCAACCATGCCGCATCCAGGACGTTAGTCAGAAAGGCTTACCGACAGGTATTTTTCTAGCCCACAGCAGTAACAGACGCAAAAGAAATTGTCCGCAAATGCGAGGGTTGCCAGTTCTACGCAAGACAAACCAATCTCCCAGCCCAGGAACTCCAAACAATCCCCATTTCCTGGCCATTCGCAGTATGGGGGCTTGACATGGTCGGGCCTTTCAAGAAAGTGTAAGGAGGGTTCACACATCTATTCGTTGTAGTGGATAAATTCACCAAGTGGATTGAGGCAAAACCCGTTGCAACTATAACAGCGGCACGAGCGAAGGACTTCATCATGAGTATACTATACAGATTCGGGGTTCCTAACTGCATCATCACCGACAACGGTACTCAGTTCACGGGCGGTGTGTTCCAAGACTTCTGCGAATATTTCGGCATCAAGATCTACTATGCATCTGTGGCACACCCACGGAGCAACGGGCAGGTCGAGCGAGCCAACGGTATGGTCTTACAAGGCATCAAGGCCAGGATATTCGACCGACTACAACCATATGCGGGCCGGTGGGTACAAGAACTCCCATCTGTTCTCTGGTCTCTCAGAACCACGGTTAGTTGGGCAACAGGGCAATCCCCTTTCTTTCTGGTCTACGGTGCTGAGGCCATGCTACCGACAAAGTTACAGTTCGGCTCTTCACGAGTCCGGGCTTACTCAGAAGACATCTCAAACAATACCCAACTGGTCGAGATAGATCAGTTGGAAGAAGCAAGGGACATCGCAACAATCCAGTTGGCAAGGTATCTTCAAGGCCTACGTCGCTACCACAATCGCAATGTCCGTGGCCGCGCCTTTTTGGTCGGGGATCTCGTCTTGAGAAAAATACAAACCACCAAAGACTGGCACAAATTATCCCCACTTTGGGAAGGGCCGTTCATTATAGCTGAGGTCACGCGGCCAGGCGCCTACCGACTGAAGACTGAAGACGGTGTCCTCATCAGTAACTCATGGAATATAGAACAGCTACGTCCTTTCTATACGTGAGCTTTATACTTTCCCATGTGTACAGTTTTCTCTGACTCACTACGCTGCTTGTCTCAACCGAGTAGTGAGTCAGGGGCTGCATGTATTATATGTGTCTTGTCAATAATATACGAGCCTGTCTTACTCTAGTTATGAAGCCTTACTACGATTGTCACGTTTGCCCGAGTACACTTTCTTACAGTGAACGATTTTATTAAGTTCCGACAGACTAACTCGGCGCAGACTACACATTCGAGTAAAGCTAATGACAACTAAGTAGTAATTCAAGGCTTGGCGGCACTGCACATATATTTACACATGTTTTCCACAAAAGTTTATACATACCGACTACATGATATATTACTCTTATAGACCCAGGTCTCAGGTGATTATCTCAGCAGTCGGCCTTGCCTGGGCTATCAGCTCCAGCGCCTCCTCGGGCATCGTCTCCTCGGCAAACCCCTCCCGATGGCTTCAATGTCTGCCCTCGGGTAGATTGATTTGGTCATCCCAGGGTCTGAGCCACGCCGGCAATGACATGCTCATCCGAGTACCTCTTCAGGGCACTCGGTGCATCCTCAAGACGCGCCTCCACTTGGGGGATTCAGCTGCAGCTGGTTCCCATAGGGCGAGGATCCATCAGATCAAGGAGCCCTTTCACAGACCCGACGAGGGCCTCTCGTGACTCCTTGATAGCCTTTATCTCCTCTGTATAAAACCGATATTGGGCCTGGACATTGGCTCTCATGTATGTCTGGGTCCACCGGCAAGCAAACTTGTTAGGCTCGGCTGCAGATGGAATGACTAAAAGATTGGTTAAGATCATCGTCGAGACGGGGACTCACTCACGTAGTCGGCCTCCCACTCGGCCACGGTCTTCTCTAGTCTAGCTTTTTCTTTGCTGAGCTTGATGGTGGCCTCTTTTAACTCGGCCTTCTCCCGTTCGAGCTCGGTGTTGGCCTATGTCAGGTCGGCCTTGACCTTCTCAAGCTCAGCCTTAGCTTCTTCAGCCTCCTTCAGCTGGGCTTCCCTCTCTGTTCGGGTCTTCAACTCTGCTTCGAGGGCTGCACGACAGATTAGTCAAGAACACAACCTTGCGGCCAAGACACAACTGGGCAGTCGGGAACAACGTAGCTGGAGAAATACATCAAGGGTTCAGTCAGGAGGATGCATTCGGGGGATTTACCTCTAATCTTCCTGGCTTGGGCCCAAATTTCATCCCTGAGCTGGGTGACGGCATCCTTCAGCCAGGCTTCCCTCCCCGCGTGGCGCTCCTCCATCGCGGCCTTAAACGCCTGGAGCTACTCTAATTCCACGAGGTGGAGGGCCATTTCGATCAGGATCTCACTCATCTCCTCATTGTGATCAACCAACTTCTACTCAGGGAGAGAACAAGTCAAGAGCGGAGCTAGATGTCAGAACAGGAAGACCCCTAGGACTCCACTACAAGAATTATACCCGAACTCCCTGGGACCCGGTGATGGCGGCGTGAAGCAGGCTTTCGTGTTCCCTTCTCGCCGCAGCCTCATCTAGCTTGAACCGATTCCATCAAGCACCGTCCAGGTGAACATCCAGGGAAACATACGCGGAGGAGCTTCAATCCAGGGAAGGTTTGGGATCTCCGCTGGTGCCAACGATGACGACGACGACGATGACCATGATGGCAACGGGGTCGTGGCCCCCATGCCAGCGTCCCCCATGGCCTCGAGGGTCGACTGGGGGGCTCCGGCAACGGCCTCGGCAGCGGATGTCGACTCAGGGGCTGGGGCAGCAACTTCAGTGACAGCCCCTTGGTCGGGCGGCACCAGCGGCCCCGCAGTCGGACCAGCGGTCCCGCAGTCGGACCACCTCAGTCTCCGGGACTAGGTGGCCACCGGCTCAGAGGTGTGCTCGCGGGCGCGGCTCGGCTGGGGCGGGCTCTTCAAGGGGAGCGGTCAGAGTGGTCTCCTTGAGATCGATATCGGCACGCTTCCTGCATGGCAAAACAGACTTCAAAATACTACTGCAATAGACAAGAATCTCAGAAGATCCAGAGCAGCCTACTTCTTGGAGAACCTGAGTTTCCCGCCGGGCGATCCAGGTCCCGGCGGAGCACTACGCCCGGTTGTCGGTCGGGTCGGCAAAGCAGTCGGCGGCGGCGTGGCAACTGGAGGCAGCCCCATTGGTGGCGCGGCCAACTTAGGCACCCGTATGCTTGGCGGCACCTGCTTGGACCTTGTACTCGGCGGTGCTTTTGCCGGGCTCAGCAACGTCGAGCTCGGCTGTACTGGTCCCAATCTGGGACTTGATCGCCTGGGTGCCGCGGCACCGGTATCCTTTATCTTCAGACTTCCTACACGGCACGGGCTTCATGGCCCCCTAGCCCCGATAAAAGAACAGGCTTTTTCCGCCTCTTTCGAGTGGGTTGGGCGGTAGGGGGGTCTCCTCGCCTCTTCTTTCAATTTGACGCTGACAATGGCGGGAAGAGTCCTCGTCAAACTCCTTAGACCACTACAGATGATTCAACAACGTATATCACACAATGCTGGATACAAGTCCACAGGCATTCAACATAGAAGAAAGACAAAGGTTACCTTGGAGCGGGGCCGAAGGAAGCTATATGCCACGATGCGGTGCTTATCGTCTTTGGTCTCGATCACTCCATTTGAGAAGTAACCAAACAGGGTCTCGGTCACCTTGCCCTTGTTGGCTTTCTCGTGGCTTACTCGGTCGGGATCATGTTTGCCCTGAAAGTCCCAGCCAAGCGCGGTCCTCAGCTTCAGCGGCTGGATACGCCGAGTAAGGAAACGTCGGGCCACCCAAGGCCCAGTCAGGCCAGCCTCCTTGAGCTTATCTAATTTCGCCAGCAATTGGTGTACTTGGCCCATCTCTTCAAAGGTTGGGTTTGAAGACCAACTTGGTAAAACTACCAGTGGCAAGCCGGTAAATGGATGCAAGGAGGGAGCCAGATCTGTGCAATAGAACCACTCCTTGTGCCAGTCTTTTAGGGAAGAATTCAAGGGGAGATCAAGATATGTTTTCTTCCCATCACTCCTCAACTGGAGACCAGCCCCCCAATCACATTGATATTATTCTTGGAGGGCTGGGGTTTGATGTGGAATAGATGCCTAAAGAAATTAAAGTGGGGTTCCACACCCAAAAAGCACTCGCAGAGAGTAACAAATATGGAGATTTGAAGAATCGAGCTGGGATTCAAATTCACCAACTCCAACCCATAGAAGTCAAGGATGTGGCGGAAGAATGCGGAAGAGGGAAAGCACAAACCCTAATCGAAAAAAGAAGCAAAGACTACTGTTTCGCCAGATTGGGGGTTTGGGACCGACTCACCCTTAGCTGGCCGCCAATGGATCACCTCCTGACAGGGCAACTTCAATTGACTCTCCAGCAGCTTCAGTTTCACCGAGCCGCAACCTGATGTCGGCCAGGCATTCCCTGACGCACCCGCAGGATACGAAGCCGTCGACATAGTTGAAGGCGGAGAGATTGGGGGGAAAGCGGTTGGGGGCTTGGAACAGATGAAGAGGACTGAATCACCGAGTTCGAGCAAGGAATAGCAGCAGCAGCTAACCTAGCCGAGCAAAAGGCAAAATTTGGGCGCGGAGACGGAAGACGAAATGATTGGCTGATTTGGGGAAGATGAAGCACGAATCTTTTTCTCTCTCCCGTTATTATAGAGCCTGTGCGATAAATGGGCTTGGGCCTACACAGTCGGAGCTGGGCCACCAAGATATGAGTTCCTACAGTAGCATGCTCCATGTGGGCCGCCCATAGGCTGAGTTGAAATTATAGCGCTGGTGCTACTAACAGGAGCCGATGAGGTAAACAGATATGCTTCATAAGAGCCTTATTGCTAAACATATATGTTTGGGTATCTGTTTTATCCACCAGATCTCAAGGATATATCCTTACAAGGATCACAAGCTAGTCTTCATTAAAATTGGGGATGCAGTTATCTTTCTCGAGTACACCTGACCACGCCATGGATTGATTTTCATAAAAGTGGTACTCGGCCTACATGCTTGGCCAACAGTTGCCATGAGCAACACTATTCTAGCCGACATGACGCTGAAGAGTCTAACTTTCGAGTAGTGCACTACTCGGGAGAGATTATAAACATATTCCCGCTGACATGGATGCGGGTAGAGTCTAACTCTAGGTGGACGCCTCGGGGAAAGACTATAAACCCCTTTCTAGCTGACATGACGCTGAAGGAGTCCCATATACGAGTAGCATCCTACTCGGCAAGACCTATAAACACTCATTCCAATTGACATGAAGTCGAAGAGTCCTACATACGAGTAGTTTCCTACTCAGCAAGACTATAAATCATATTCCAGTTCTCAACATGATACCGAAGAGTCTCATATAACAGTAAGTAATCTACTCGGGAACAGACTTCCAGGTTAAAGATCTGACTTTTGTTTAAATTGTCTTCACAATTAAGCAAGCAAAGTCGGGGCTACACTAATAGGTGCGCCTAGTCATGCACACTATTCATATATCTACATGAAGCCCCTTTTCTCATTAGCCTCGCTGCTCAGCTGACATGAATGCAGACGGGAAGAAGACTTGACTCGGACAAAGATACTCGGGCGAGCATCGCACTCAAGCAATCTTCACCACGGTGGAGGAGTGAGCACTCGCATCACTGTGACTTCAACTATGAAGTCTCAGGGGCTACCTGTGAGGCCCATGGGCCCCCGGATACCTCACCACCTCCAACCTGTCGGCCACTTCGATAGAGATGGCCGAATCATGTAGTTAGAGATAAGATAGCACCCAGACTTTGCTTGTACAATAAGGAAAACATAGTCTTAGTCGGATAAGTTCTATCTCTAAGAGGGAAATCCTTGGCCATATCCGGCTGGGATCTTATCATGTACCCCTATCCCCCAGTATATAAAGGGAGGAGGCGCCCCATGAGGCACGGGAGATCATTGATCAACACAACCATTCAGAGGAATAACACACAACTGGACATAGGTATTACCTCACATCGAGGGCCTGAACCAGTAATAAAATCTTCTTTGCGTTCCTCTGCAATCCACTGAGTTTTCCCTTGCTGAGTAGACCTATAGTTCTGATGAGCTGTGTAAAAAAAGTCGACAATTGGCCCCAATCGCCTTCCCTTAAATCTCTCCGCCCCAACCATGTCGAAAGCTTCGGATCCTGCGGTGTGCCGGAGAATGCTTGGCCCGACTTCGGTGATTGCAGCTCGGTGAATAAAGCTGCTGGAGAGTTGTTCAATTGAAGTTGCGAAGCCCGTAGGAGGTGATTCGTTGGCGGCCGGCTAAGGGGACGAGAGCATGAGTCGTTAGGTCCCAAATCCCATCTGCGAAACAGTAGTTTTTGCCTCTTTTTTGATCGGGGTTGTGCCTTCCCTCATTCTGAGTTCTTTCCGCTGCATCCTTGACTTCTATGATTGGAGTTGGTGAATTTGAATCCCAACTCGATTCTTCAAATCTCCATATTGTGTACTCTCTGCGAGTGCTTTTTGGGTGTTGGAACCCCATTTTAATTCTTTGAGCATCTGTTCCACATCAAACCCCAGCCCTCCAAGAATAATATCAATGTGATGGAGGGGCTGGTCTCCAGTTGAGGAGTGATGGAAAGAAAACATATCTTGATCTCCCCTTGAAATCTTCCTTGAAAGGCTGGCATAGGGAGTGGTTCTATTGCGCAGATCTGCTCCTCCTTGCGTCCATTCACCGACTTGCCACCCAGTAGTTTTTACGAAATTGGTCAGCAGATCCAACCTTTGAGGAGATGGGCCAAGTGCATCAATTGTTGGGGAAATTAGAAGCGCTTAAGGAGGCTGGCTGACTGGCCTTGGGTGGCCCGGCGTTTCCTGACTCGGCGCATCCAGCCGCTGAAGCTGAGGAGTGTGTTCGGCTGGGATTTTCAGGGCAAATATGATCCTGACCATGTAAGCCACGAGTCGGCCAACAAGTACAAGGTGACCGAGACCCTGTTTGGTTACTTCTCCGAGGGGGTGATCGAGACCGAAGACGATAAACACTGGACCGTGGCTTATAGCTTCCTTCGGCCTCGTCCCAAGGTAATCTTTGTCCTTCTTCTATGACGAATGCCTATGGGCTTGTATCTGAAATTGCCCAGCATTGTGTGATGTACTTTGTTGATTCATATGTAGTGGTGCGAGGAGTTCGACGAGGACTCCCGCCCGTTGTCAGCCGTTAAATTGAGGAAGAGGCCGAGGAGCCCCCCTGCTGCCCAACCCGACTCCAAGAGAGCAGGGAAATGCCTGTTCTATATCGGGGCGATGGGGCCATGACGCCACGTGTCGTGCTAAGAAGATGGAGGAAGTTTTGGCCACACACTTCTTTTGGCCAGAGATGAGGCGAGATGTAGTTCTGTTGCGGACACACCTTTTTCAAACCGAATGGCATAGTGATGTAGCAGTACGCTCCAAACGGCGTGATGAAAGACGTCTTTAAACAATCCTCCTCTTTCAGGCTGATTTGGTGGTATCCCAAGTAACAGTCGAGAAAGCTGAAAAGTTCGCACCCTGTGGTTGAGTCCACACACCTGAAGATTGAATAGTTCAAACAAGGCCCGGACAACTTCTCGCTACAAATAGGAATGTTGCGTTGTGAGGTAGAGGAGGATGAGGAGGATAAGATGGCTCGATTTTATGGGGGGTTGAGACGTGACATTCAGGACATTATTCAACATAAAGAATACAATTCTCTTAACCGATTGTTCCATCTAGCTATATTAGCTAAACAGGAATTGCAGGGAAGGCAGCCATTGAGAAGGAACAATTGGGGAAGCACATCTACATCGAGGCCTCCCTTTGGGTCCGAAAAAGTACCTCCACCACTAGCTGGACTGCTACACCCTCCACCAATCGGGCGCGATCAGAGGCATCAACGCCAACATCCCGTGCTACCGAGGTGAGTAAAGCTGTTCGTTTGCAGGCACCCACAAAAAGTGCATCACCGGTTGCTTCCACGGGGCGAACAAGAGATATCCAATGCTTCAAGTGCAAAGGGATGGGGCATGTGCAACGTGATTGCCCGAACCAGAGAGTCCTCATTGCTACAAATGATGGTGAGTACACTAGTGCTACTGATGTGGATGATGAATTAGCACATGGCACTAACAATGCAGGTGATGAAGACAAGAGCGTTGAGGAAGTGGAGCACATAGGTGCAGAAGATTCAAGCAAGTACTTGAGCATTGTATCACAACGGGTGCTAAGTGCTCAAATGGAGAAGGCGGAGCAAAATCAGTGCCACAATTTGTTCCAATCAAGGTTCGTGGTTCACAATAGAGCATGCCGTGTTGTCATTGATAGCGGAAGCTGTAGCAACCTTGCTAGTTCAGATTTGGTTGACAAGCTAGGTTTGCCTACACTTGCCTACACAACCACATCCACGGCCTTACTCCATCCAATGGTTCAACTCTTGTGGTAAGTTGAAGGTGAGTAAAGTTGTAAGAGTGCAATTTTCTGTTGGAAATTACCATGATAGTGCAAATTTTGATGTCGTACCTATGCAAGCATGTTCTTTGCTTTTGGGTAGACCTTGGGAATATGATAGAGATGTGCTGCACCGTGGTAGAACTAACACGTACACTTTCTCACATAATGGCAAAAAGATTGAGTTGCTACCAATGACCCCTGCTGAAATTTGGAAGGATGATATAGCACGTGCTGAAATAAAATCTGTCTGAAAATCAGCAAGTAGCTAAAGATGTGTTTCCACCTAAAAAGGAGAAAAAAGAGCCACCTGCTAGGAAAGACACACTTAAGTTGAAAGGAGTTTCCATGTTAGCTACTAAATCTAAGATTTCTGAGTTAAATGTTAATGAATCTATTTGCTATGCTTTGGTTTGCAAGGAAACTTTCTTTACACTTGAGGACTTGCCTCCTTCTTTGCCACTTGCTATTACTAACCTTTTGCAGGAGTTTGCTGATGTATTTCTAAGTGAGATACCCCCGGGGCTGCCACCTATGAGAGGAATTGAGCATTAAATTGATTTGATCCCAGGAGCTGCATTGCCAAACTGTGCGCCGTAGAGGACCAATCCCGAAGAGACTAAGGAGATTCAGCGTCAAGTGCAAGACTTGCTTGAAAAAGGGTATGTACGTGAGAGTCTTAGCCCTTGTGCTATTACTGTTATTTTGGTGCCTAAGAAAGATGGATCATGGTGCATGTGTGTGGATTGTAGAGCCATTAACAACATAACTATTAGATATCGTCATCCTATTCCTAGGTTAGATGATATGCTTGATGAATTAGTGACTCTGTTGTATTCTCTAAAGTAGACTTGCATAGTGAATACCACCAAATTAGAATGAAATAGGGTGATGAATGGAAGACCGCGTTTAAAACTAAATTCGGTTTGTATGAGTGGTTAGTGATGCCTTTTGGTTTGACTAATGCTCCTAGTAGGTTTATGCGACTTATGAATGAAGTTTTACGCACTTTCATTGGTAGATTTGTGGTGGTTTACTTTGATGATATACTTATTTACAGCAAGTCTCTAGATGAACATAAGGAACATTTACGTGCTGTTTTTAATGCTTTGAGAGATGCACGTTTGTTCGGTAACCTCGCGAAGTGCACTTTTTGCACGGAACGAGTTTCTTTTCTTGGTTATGTTGTGACTCCACAGGGAATTGAAGTTGATGAGACCAAGATAGAAGCGATCAAGAGTTGGCCGACGCCTACATCGGTCACACAGGTGCGGAGCTTTCTTGGGTTAGCTGGATTCTACCGTCGCTTTGTGAGAGATTTCAGCACCATTGCCGCACCCATGAATGAGCTCACAAAGAAAAGTGTTCCTTTTTGATGGGGACAAGCACATGAAGACGCCTTCAATTTGCTTAAAGAGAAGTTGACTCATGCACCACTACTCCAACTCCCTGACTTTGGTAAGGTTTTTGAGCTTGAATGTGATGCAAGTGGGATTGGGATTGGAGGTGTGCTTATTCAAGAAGGTAAGCCAGTTGCATATTTTAGTGAGAAGTTGTCAGGATCTAGATTGAACTATTCAACCTATGATAAAGAATTGTATGCTTTGATTCGAACATTAGAGACTTGGCAACATTATCTATGGCCAAAGGAATTTATCATACATTCTGATCATGAGTCACTGAAACATATTCGAAGTCAAGCTAAATTGAATAAACGACATGTTAAATGGGTAGAATTTATTGAGTCGTTTCCATATATCATTACGCATAAGAAAGGCAAGGACATTGTGATTGCTGATGCTTTATCTAGGCGCTATACTATGTTATCTCAACTTGATCATAAAATTTTTGGATTGGAGACAATAAAAGAATTATATGCTACTGATTTGGATTTTAAAGAAGCTTATGATCACTGTCGAGCTGGAAGAACTTGGAATAAATATGTGTTGAATGAAAGATTGTTATATCGAGCTAACAAATTATGTGTTCCTGCAAGCTCTGTTCGTCTTTTGTTTTTGCAGGAAGCACATGGAGGTGGATTGATGGGACATTTTGGAGTGAAAAAGACGGAGGATGTGCTGGCTACTCACTTCTTTTGGCCAAAAATGCGGCATGATGTTGAACGATACGTTGCACGATGCAGCACTTGTAATAAAGCTAAGTCCCGTCTTAATCCACATGGTCTTTATATGCCTCTACCCGTTCCTAGTGCTCCTTGGGAAGACATTTCTATGGATTTTGTTTTACGATTGCCTAGGACAAAGAGGGGGAGGGATAGTGTTTTTGTTGTTGTTGATAGATTTTCCAAAATGGCCCATTTCATTCCTTGTCATAAGAGTGACGATGCTACCATAGTTGCTGATTTGTTTTTCAGGGATGTCTTTCGTCTACATGATGTGCCCAATACAATTGTTTCAGATTGAGATACCAAGTTCTTGAGTCATTTTTGGATGATGTTGTGGAGGAAATTGGGGACGAAGTTACTATTTTCTACAACATGCCACCCCCAAACCGATGGACAAACGGAGGTGGTGAATCGTACTTTGTCCATGATGTTGCGGGCTGTTTTGAAGAATAATCTGAAAATGTGGGAAGAATGTCTTCCACATGTGGAGTTCGCCTACAACCGTTGGTGGCACTCCACCACAAAGATGAGCCCATTCCAGGTGGTATATGGCTTTAACCCTCGTGCTCCAATTGACTTATTGCCTTTATCTTTTTCAGAAAAAGTAAATTTTGATGCTAAGACACGGGCTGAATTTGTGCTTAAGTTACATGAGACTACTAAGAAAAATATTGAGCGTATGAATGCAAAGTATAAACTTGCTGGTAGTCAAGGTAGAAAGGAGCTTATTTTTGAACCCGGTGATCTTGTTTGGTTACACTTAAGAAAGGATAGACTTCCTACTTTGCGCAAGTCAAAATTAATGTCTTGAGCTGCTGGTCCTTTTTAAAGTTCTTGCAAAGATAAATGATAATGCATACCAAATTGATTTGCCTGCAGATTATGGTGTGAGTGATGTTTTCAATATTGCTGATTTGAAGCCTTACTTAGGTGAAGAAGATGACCTTAAGTCGAGGACGACTCCAAATCAAGAGGGGGGGGGGAGGGGATGATGAGGACATCATGTCTTTAGATACACACTTACAACATCTTCATGATGAACAAGATGTGCAACCGATCCAAGGACCAATTACTCGCGCACGTGGCCGTCAACTTAATCGCCAGGTGAATGCGTTCCTAAGCTTACATGAGAATATTTCTACGAATGGTATGCTATTTAATTCTTGTGATGATTTTATTGTTCTTAGGAACCTGGGAGAAGACCATGGAGAATAGCTCAAGACACCACATATTGAAGTGGAGACAACAAGTGCAAGTAAACTCCTATTCCCGAGACCGATTCAGTTTCAGGCTGGGAGACAGCATCAATTTCAAACGGACATAACTTTTGATCCAGAAGGAGTTACAGGGCCTACAAGCACTTGTTGGAAAGCTTATGAAGTCTACTTTCAGATGGTTTTGGTTTCACATCAAAATTCCTCCTGAGATGTCCGAAATTATCAAAACAAGACATGTACCTCTTCCAGTCTGAGTCTGTTTTGGGCTTTGGGTCTTGTAATTGTGTCGTGGGCTAAATCCATGAGGAGTGCGCCCCTCACAAGGCAAACCCTCATCCTAGGACATCCTAACTCATATATATTCTGTAGCCACCACTGTTTAAGTCAGGTTTTGCTTAGATTATTCTGTCCTTGAACAGTTTCACCATTTATCGGTTTGTGAGACCCCAACTCGAGAGTATAATCATTCATCTGCAATTGAGTTGCAATGTTTCTTGTTTTTGCTTGTGTTCTTCAATTCGCATGCAGGGATTAGCCTTCATGGCGAGGTCAACCGGGCAACGCATGATTGATAATGAGAGGATATGTGGTGCTGCGATTGCAGGGTTCAGGTCTTGGTGATCAGAAGCCGGATCGTGAGTGTCGATTCTCCACCAAATCAATAGTTATCTTTACCTAATGGAAGATCGGGCACCCCGTTGCCATCACAACTGCAGGGTGCGACCTCCTCAGTTTTCTCGACTGCTACTCGGGATACCACCAAATCAGCCTGAAGGAGGACTGTCTCAAGACGTCTTTTATCATGCCGTTTGGAGCGTACTGCTACATCACTATGCCGTTCGGTTTGAAAAACACTGGAGCAACGTATCAATGTGCGATTCAGTGGTGTCTACACACTCAGATCGGGTGCAACGTGGAGGCCTACATCGACGACGTGGTGATCAAGACCAAGTCCAAAGAAGACCTCATCGCTGACCTGGAAGAAACCTTCCGCAATCTTCAAAGATTCAAGATGAAGTTGAACCCGAAAAAGTGCGCCTTCGGTGTGCCATCTGGCAAGCTACTCGGCTTCATCGTCTCGCATCACGGCATCGAGGCCAACCCGAAGAAAGTCAATGCAATCATGAATATGGCTCCCCCAACTAACCAGAAGGACATCCAGAAGCTGACAGGCTGCATGGCGGCACTCAGCCGGTTTATTTTCCGACTGGGCGAACGGGGTATGCCCTTTTTCAAGCTACTGAAGAAAACAGACAACTTCCAAAGGACTCACGAAGCCCAGCAAGCCTTCAAAGACTTTAAGCAATTTCTCACATTGCCCCCCGTGTTGGCGTCACCCATGCCCCAAGAACCGCTAATGCTATATCTGGCGGCAACTACTCAGGTAGTCAGCACGGTGCTGGTGGCCAAGTGATCCGAACAGGGTCACATCCAGAAAATTCAATGGCCAGTTTACTTCGTCAGTGAGGTTCTTGCCGACTTGAAGACAAGATATCCGCAGGTCCAAAGGCCGCTCTATGGCCTACTTATAACTGTCCGGAAGCTGGTGCACTACTTCCAAGCACATCAAGTCATGGTGGTCACATCGTTTCCACTCGGGGACGTCCTGCATAACCGCGAGGCCACCGGCCGAATCGCTAAATGGGTGCTCGAGTTGATGGCATTTGACATCACCTTTCAGCCGCAGACAGTAATTAAATCACAAGCTCTAGCCGACTTCGTGGCCAAGTGTTCAGAAGTTCACATGCCCGCATCAACAGCGAAGCTAGAGTACTGGACAATGTACTTCGATGGTTCTCTACGGATCGGCGGCACCGGGGCTGGAGTCATACTGACATCCCCCACCGGCGAAAAACTAAAGTACATCCTACAAATTGACTTCCCGGCTTCCCACAACGTCGCCGAGTACGAGGCACTCATCCATGGGCTCTGCATCACCATATCACTCGGCATCCGTCGACTGGTTGTGCGAGGAGACTCCCAACTTGTGGTAAACCAAGTCATGAAGGACTGGACATGCCTCGACAATACCATGGCGGCGTACTGCCAGGAGGTCCGCAAGATGGAAAACAAGTTCGACGGGTTGGAGATAACACACGTCCTACGACAATACAATGATGCTGCAGACGAGCTAGCAAACATGGGATCCAAGCGAGAGGTGGTCCCGACAGGGATCTTCGTTGAGCAACTCATGGAGCCATCAATCAAGAAGAAACCAGCGCCGGAGCAGTCGGGAGGCGAACCTACCTTGACAACAAACGAGGTGCTGCACATATGTCAAGATTGGCGGACTCCTGTTCTCAAATTCCTCCTGGATGATGAACTCCTAGAAGATCGCAGTGAAGCTGAACGAATTAAACGTCGAAGCAAGAATTTCTTAGTCGTCGGAAAAGACCTGTACCGAAGAAGTGCATCTAGTGTCCTCATGCGCTGCGTCACCACCGAGGAGGGCAAGCAAATCCTGTAGTCAATCCACTCGGGCATATGTGGCAATCATGTTGCATCCAGGACGTTAGTCGGAAAGGCTTACCGGCAGGGATTTTTTTGGCCAACAGCAGTAACAGATGCTAAAGACATCGTTCGCAGATGCGAGGGTTGCTAGTTCTATGCAAGACAAACCAATCTCCCAGCCCAGGAGCTCCAAACCATCCCAATCTCTTGGCCCTTTGCAGTATGGGGGCTTGACATGGTCGGGCCTTTCAAGAAAGCGCCAGGAGGGTTCACACACTTGTTCGTCGCAGTGGATAAATTCACCAAGTGGATTGAGGCCAAACCCATTACAACCATAACAGTGGCACGAGCACAGGACTTCATCATGAGTATACTATACCGATTCGGGGTCCCCAACCGCATCATCACCGACAACGGTACTCAGTTCACGGGCGGCGTGTTTCAAGATTTTTGTGATGACTTTGGCATCAAGATTTGCTATGCGTCTGTGACACACCCACAAAGCAATGGGCAGGTTGAACGAGCCAACGGTATGGTCTTACAAGGTATCATGGCCAGAATATTCGACCGACTACAACCTTACGTGGGCCGGTGGGTCCAAGAACTCCCATCTGTTCTCTGGTCTCTCAGAACCACGGTTAGTCGGGCAACAGGGCAATCCCCTTTCTTCCTGGTCTATGGTGCCGAGGCTATGCTACCAACCGAATTAGCGTTCGGCTCTCAGCGAGTCCGGGCCTACTTGGAAGATATTTCCAACAACACCCGATTGGTCGAACTAGATCAGTTGGAAGAAGCGAGGGATATCGCAACAATCCAGTTGGCAAGGTACCTTAATGCCTGCGTCGCTACCACAATCGCAATATTCGTGGCCACGCCTTTTTGGTTGGAGATCTCATCTTGAGGAAAATACAAATCACCAAAGACAGGCACAAACTATCCCCAATCTGGGAAGGGCCGTTCATTATAGCCGAGGTCACGAGGCCAGGCGCCTGCCGATTAAAGACCGAAGACGGTGCCCTCATCAGCAACTCATGGAACATAGAACAGCTACGTCCTTTCTATACCTGAGTTTTATACTTTTCCATGTGTACGTTTCCAATCGGACTCACTACGCCGCTTGTTTCAACCGAGTAGTGAGTCTGGGGCTGCATGTATTATATGTGCTTCATCAATAATATACAAGCTTATTTTACTTAAGTTATGAAGTTTTGCAATGACTTTGTTATGTTTGCCTGAGTACAGCTTTCTGCGATGAACGATTTTATCAAGTTCCTATAGACTAACTCGGTGTAGACTATATAGTCGAGTTAACCTAATGATAACTAAGTCAGAACTTAGAGCTTGGCGGCATTGCACATATATTTACACATGTCCTTACAAAAATTTATATACACCGACTGCATGATGGATTGTACTTACATACCCAGGTCTCGGGTGATCACCTCTGCAGTCAACCTCACCTGGGTTATCAACCCCAGTGCCTCCTCAGGTGTCGTCTCCTCGGCGAATCCCTCTCTAATGGCTTCAACATCTACCCTGGGGTAGATTGACTTGGTCATCGCCAGGGTTTGAGCCACGCCGACGACAACATGCTTGTCCGAGTACCTCTTCAGGGTACTCAGGGCTTCGTGATGCGAGTAGGTGCCCGATCTTCCGATAGGTTCGGTTTGGCGATGTGTGGATGTTCATGTTTTGAGGCTTCCAATCAGTAGATTGTCACCTCGCACTCACTACACTCGCATGTCTTGTTATCGGCCATACTCTCACACAGTCGACCTAACCACGAAGGTTTTGCTCCTGCAAACAATCGAAGAAATTTGCAAGAACAAGGAAGAACACAATCTAAATTGCAGATGAATGTTTAGCACACGAAGTTGGGGTTCTACAAACCGATCTAGACGGCGAAACTGTAATGGCAGAATAATCTAAGCAAAACCCGACTCTAAATGACGATGGCTACTGAATATATATGAGTTGGGACATCCTAGGGTTAACCCTAGCCCACGACACAATTACAAGGCCCAAGGCCCAAAACAGACTCGGACTAGAAGAGGTAGTATCTTGTTTTGATGACTCCAGACAGCTCAGGTGGAATTTTGATGTGAAACCAAAACCTTCTGAAAGTAGACTTCACAAGCTTTCCAACAAGTACTTGTAGGCCCTGTAACTCCTTTTGCATCAAAAGTTATGGCCGTTTGAAGTTGACGCTGTCTCCCAGCCCGAAACTGAGTCGGTCTCGGGAATAAGAGTTTACTTGTACTTGTTGTCTCCACTTTAATATTTGGTTTCTTGAGCTATTTTCCATGGCCTTCTCCCAGGTTCTTAATAACAATAAAATCATCATAAGAATTAAATAGCATGCCATTCATAGAAATATTTCCATGTAAGTTTAGGAACGCATTCACCTGGCGATTAAGTTGACGGGCACGTGCGCGAGTAATTGGTCCTTGGATCTGTGGCACATCTTGTTCAACATGAGGAGGTTGTAAGTATGTATCTAAATAAGTGATGTCCTCATCATACAACGTACCCAACTAGGACTATATCCCTTTCCTTATCGAACAAGGTAATATGTACCATGTCCTATTGCATCCCTAATTACAGTATTAGGCCTATCCTCTGTCCGAGTGGCCAGAAAGCTTCTCATGAGGTACCCGGGACCCATGGCCTCCACAATAGCCCCTAAGAGCATCTCCAGCAGGGACCCTAAACACAGCCCTCAAACAGTTTTTAGGTGGTGGGACAAAAAAACTAGGTCTAGCAGGGACCTTACTACGGCCCCCAAAATGAGGAGGCCCCCAAATCCAGCCCCTAAGCCCCCAGTCCTGGGGGCTCTACATTACAGCCCCTATCGACGTTATTTTGGCGCCTACGACAATTCCTCCTGCGCACCGCCTCCCGCCGGGCAGCCTCCTGCGCGCCACCCTGCCCGCCGGCCTCCTGTGCCGCACCACCCGGCGTCCCGCGCCCTGGCCTCCCGCGCGCCGGCCTCCCTCGCCCCGGCCCCTGCCCTCCCGCGCCCTGCCCTCCCGCGCCCCGCCCTCCCGCGCGCCGCCCTCCCGCGCCCCGCCTCCCGCGCCCTGTCCTCCCGCCCCCCAGCGTCCCGCGTGCCGGCCTCCCGCCCCCTGGCGGCCGGCGCGATGCCGGCCTCCCGCGCCCCGCCCTCCCGCGCGCCGGCCTCCTGCTCAAACTTCTGTGTGCTATAAATATTTATATTTTAATTATAGTGTCAAACTAGACATATACATATAGTCTACGGTGAAAAATAATATAAAAAGAAATAGGGGCTGAGAAATGGAGGCTGTTGCTGGAGTTCGGAGCATTTTTGAGGTCCAAAGAAAATAGGGGCAGCCCCCATTTAACATTTGGGGGCTCTAAAATAGAGGTTATTGCTGGAGATGCTCTAAGACCTTCATAGTTAAGTCACAGCTGATGCCGAGTGCTCATCTTCCTTAGTGAAGATTTCCCGAGTGCCTTGCTCCTGAGTACCCATTGTCCGAGTACCTCTTCTCCAAGTCCTGCTTCATATCAGCTGGCAACGAGGCTATGAAGGGCTTTATAATAAATATGAATAGTATGCACCGAATAGGCACACCTAGTAGGTGTAGCCCCCAACTTTGTGCTTAATTGTGAAACAATTAAACATAAAGTCAAAGATCTTTAACCTTCAAGTCTTTTCCGAGTGGTATGTTTCTCAGAAATTGGACTTTTCAGCATCATATCAGCTGGAAATATTTTTGCTCAAGGCAATTTTAGCTAAGCATGTAAGGCGAGTACCACTTCATGGATTTTTATCCAATATGTGGTGAGGTGTTCTTGTGAGATACCTACATCCCCAATTTTAATGGAGACCAGCAATTGATCCTTATAAGGATGTATCCTCAATACCTATCAAATAATTTAGATATCTGAACACATGTGTCCAGCAATTAGGCTTAACATCAAGCATATCTGATTATTTTGATCGGTTTCTGTAAAATAGCATATGTATTATGATTTTAACACAGTCAGCGATTGGCCCAGTAGGACATGCTATTTAGAAACTCATATCTTATGGCCCATTACCGAGCTAGTCGGCCCAAACCCACCAACTCGGCACAAGCCTTATAAAGCGGCAGGAGAGAGGAAAGATTCCTCTTTCTCCCCCAATCTGCCAAATCGCTTCTGCTCCCGAAACCACACCCAAATTTCACGCTCTCAGCCTTGCTAGGGTTCACCGCTACTTGCGCTCCCGGCTTGAAACCCGCCAAGCTCTATTTCCCAACGTCGATTCCCAACGCCCTATAGCTTCTCTACCTGGTTCCTCATCTCCAGCAATGCCGAGGGCCTCCTTCGAGATCCCCGACATATCGTTCAGGGTTTGGCCGGTGTTGGACTGCAGCACGGTGAAGCTGCAGATTTTGGAGAAGAAGATGATTCTGCAGAAAAAAAACCATCAACTGGCATCTAGCCAATGGTGAGTCTGTCCCCGCTCCAAACCCAGGTGAAACAGTGGTTTTTACTTCATCCTTTGACCACGGTTTGGCTCTTCCATCTTTCGATTTTCTCCGCCGCCTCCTTGCTGACTTTCTCCACCCCTAGCGCACTGGGGTGGAAATTTAAAACTTCCAAGAGGTATGAAAATCTTCAATCTTCAAAGAGACTTGAATATTCTTGCAATATCTTGAAGGTTGTATATTTTCTGCAGGAAGCCGAGTGATGCTGACCCCAAGGGGGCAGCACCACCAACCCCCATGGCAGATCCCGTCCTAGCTGAGCTTGAACCAGCCACGCCACAAACCAAGCCAGAGATTGCCCTAACCCCTGAAGCTAAGGTAATCCCACCAGCTAAGCCACAAGCGCCAGCTAGCCAGAACATCGTGGTCGAGGCCCCAGTCCCCAAGCTCGTCCAGGAAGTCATGCCACCCATTGAGCCAAGGCCCAGGACTCCATCACCTCCACTGTCATTGAAGGCAATCTCCCCAGGCTCGATGTTGACCCGCCAGTCTTCCCCTGAACATTTTACTGGGTTACTTTAGAGGAGGAAGCTGAAAGCTTTGAGCACGACGAGCAAGCGGCCCAGAGAGAAAGGGTGAACCTGATGTATGCCGCCATTGCTGCATCGAGGGGGATCTAGGTACACAATCAATCTCGCTATGTTTGCTGATTGGCGATTCCTTAGAATTTTGCATCCTTGTTGCTTATTTTGCTTGACTTGAATACTTCCCAAGCAGAAAGCGATCGATCGGTTAGAGAAAATGGGCCGAGTTTTGTCCGAGTTCGCCCCTCAACTTACTCAACTCCAACAGCTCCAGACTGCCAAGGAAAACCTAGAGAGATCTAGCAAGGAGAGGGAGGAGTGGCTGAAGGGATCAGTAGACAAGCTTAGGGACGAGAACTATGCTCAGGCAGGGACTATCAGGAGTAAGTTCCCCTTTTTCTCGAGTGACCTCAGATGAATCTTTATGAATTGTTGATCACTAACTCTATTTGGCTGTAGCTCTTGAGACAAACCTCAATAACCAGTCCCTGGAAATTGAACACCTGAAGAAGGAGCTGAAAGAGCTCGAGAAGGTGAAGTCCAAGGTGGACACCGACTATGCGATAAAGAACATTTCGACAGTGATAACGATGCAGGCCTTGAAGATACCTTGTCGACTGGATGGTTGCGATGTCCCTTGCTTCCTCCAACTGATCTAGTTCGACCAGTCGGTCTTCAGTTGATTTTGCATCTGAGTGGGCCCGGACTCATGGTGAGCCGAACTCCAACTCGGTTGGTAACACAGCCTCAGCACCATAGAGTAGGAAGAAAGGGGATTGCCCTGTTGCTCGACTAACCGAGGTTCTTAGAGACCAGAGAATAGATGGGAGTTCTTGTACCCACCACCCTACATATGGTTGTAGTCGGTCGAATACCCTAGCCTTGATACCTTGTAGGACCATGCCATTAGAACGCTTGACCTGCCTATTACTTCGCAGGTGTGCCACAGAAGTATAACAGATCTTGATGTCGAAGTTGTTATAGAAATCTTGAAAAACACCGCCAGTGAATTGAGTGTCGTTGTCCGTTATAATGCGGTTGGGAACTCCAAATCGATATATAATACATAAGACGAAGTCCTTTGGCCCTTGCCACTATTATGGTAACAACGGGTTTTGCCTCAATCCATGTCAATGTTTTGTATCGGCAATAATTACATAGGGCTATTCGTCGGACCAAAACTCGATAGACTTCGAAAGACAAAACAATTTATACTGGTTTAGGCCCTCTAGGTGAGGTAATACCCTACTTCCGCGGTGTGTTGAATCATCTCTGGCGAGATTGTCCTATGCCCCAGGGGGCTCCCTACCCCTCCTTATATACTGGAGGGATGATGGTTACAGGGTAGAAAACCCAGTCGAATGCGACCAAGGGTTTTCCTTATCAGTACATAGAGTATCCAACTAGGACTATATCCCTTTCCTTGTCATCCAAGGCAATATGAAGCCGAGTCCTACTCTATCTCCAATTGTAGGGACTGGCCTACCCTTTGTCCGAGTGGCCATAATTACCCTCCTTGAGGTACCTAGGGCCCATGGCTTCCATAGTAGCCCCTGAAACCTTCATAGTTGAGTCACAGCTGATGCCGAGTGCTCATCCTCCACGGTGAAGAGATTCTCGAGTGCTTTGCTCCCGAGCACTCATTGTCCAAGTCCTGCTTCATGTTAGCTGGCAACGGGGCTATGAAGAGCTGCATAGATGAATAGTGTGCGCCGAATAGGCGCACCTATTAGATGTAGCCCCCGACTTTGTGCTTAATTGGGAAACAATTAAACATAAAGTCAAAGATCTATAACCTTTAAGTCTTTCCCGAGTGATATGTTTCTTAGAAATTGGAGTCTTCCGCTATATATTAGGCAAAAATTTTGCTCAAGGCAAGTTGGCTAAGCATGTAAGCCAAGTATCACTATGGAGTAAATCTAATGTGTGATGAGGTGTACTTGAGAGTTACCTGCATCCCCAATTTTAATGGAGACCAGCTATTGATCCTTCTAAGGATATATCCTCAATACCTTAAAATAATTGAGATACCCGAATGTACACACCCTGCTATAGGCTTAGCATGAAACGTATCTAATTATTTAATCAGTTCCTGTAAAATAGTACTTGCATCGCGATTTTAACGCGACCAGTGGGCGACCCAATAGGGCATGCTATTTAAGAACTCATATTTTCGGCCTACTACCAAATAAGCTGGCCCAAACCAATTTACCCAACGTAGCCCTATAAAATCCGAAGATTTTGATCATTGCTCAACATGCCCATTGCTCTGGGGGTATACCACCGAAGCTTGGCAGATTTTGATGCCGAAATCGTCGCAAAAATCTTTGAATATGCCGCCCATGAACTGAGTGCGTTGCCCAAAATGATGCGATTGGGGACTCCAAATCTTTAGATTATACTCAGTATGAAGTCTTTCGCCCAGGTCGTAGTTGTGGTAGCAACAGGTCTGGAATCAATCCACTTTGTGAAGATGTCCATTGCGACGAACATATGTGTAAACCCTCCTAGCGCCTTCTTGAATGGCCTAACCATGTCAAGCCCCTAGACAGGGCCACGAAATTGGGATAGCCTACAACTCTTGCGTTAGTAGATGAGTGCTTCAACGTCGGTAACCGTAGTCGACCAAAAGGATCTTTGTCTGCATGCTTTTTCGAATTATGTTGTTGATGCAGCATGGTTGCCAAAGATGCCCGAGTGGATAGATTGCATGATCTGCTTGCCTTTCTCAGGTTTGATGTAGTGCATGAGAACTCTGGATGCGCTTTGACGATATAGGTCTTCTCTAACTATGATAAAGCGTTTGCTTCGTCACTTGACGTACTCGGCTTTCTTGTGATCTTTAGGAAGTTCGTATTCCAGTATGAATCGAATGATTGGGGTCTTCCAGTCTTGAAAAATAATGAGCACCTCCGTAGGTTCCAGGTTTGGTGCTTCCCTTGACTGAAAGCTCCAGTAATAGCTTGTTTCCCTGTTTTGGCCAAATAGTGTGACATCCTGGCCCAATTAGGATATGGCCCATAT
Source organism: Oryza meyeriana var. granulata (assembly GCA_003991445.1). Lineage (NCBI taxonomy): Eukaryota > Viridiplantae > Streptophyta > Magnoliopsida > Poales > Poaceae > Oryza > Oryza meyeriana. The sequence continues at coordinate 67,464 of RYFJ01002496.1, forward strand.
GGCCCATGAGTGCGGTGTGCACATGATTAGTACCACCTTGCTAGTTGAACAAGGGTTGAACCAACTTATAAGGCCTTGTCCCTCTAACCATAGTACTTCCGGGTTAACCCTTTTACATGAAGCGAGGACGAAAGTGTAAGTGGGGTGCTATGTGTAAGTGGGCCCGCCCGTCGGATGGGCTGGGCTGTGCGGTTCTGGAGGGCAGGGTGTTACAAATGGTATCAGAGCCGACCCTCGCGGTTGCGTGTACGGGTCAGTGTGCGGGCATATGGCGCATGGCGCATGTGGGCTCGGTGTGAGGCACATGGCATGGCATATGGCGCCGGCATTGGACGTACGGACGTGCGCTAAGAGGGGGCGCGTTCCTGGACATTTGCCTATATGCCTGTGTGGCTATGTGGGTAAGTTGGACTGGCAGGGACGCCAGGTCCTTTGAGGGGGGGTGTGTGTGACATCCTGGCCCAATTAGGATATGGCCCATATGGCCCATGAGTGCGGTGTGCACATGATTAGTACCACCTTGCTAGTTGAACAAGGGTTGAACCAACTTATAAGGCCTTGTCCCTCTAACCATAGTACTTCCGGGTTAACCCTTTTACATGAAGCGAGGACGAAAGTGTAAGTGGGGTGCTATGTGTAAGTGGGCCCGCCCATCGGATGGGCTGGGCTGTGCGGTTCTGGAGGGCAGGGTGTTACAAATAGGCACCCGAACGCTGTGCTAGCGCAGGATTCGGTTGGCAACCCTCTTTGGGCATACCCAACCTAGCAAAATTGTAGCCAAATAAGGTATCCGAACCTTGCATTAGCATAGGATTCGGCTAGTGACCCTCATGGGGTATACCCTACCCAATAGAGCTGTGGCCAAATAAGGTACTCGAACCTCGCATTAGCATAGGATTTGGCTAGCGACCCTCATGGGGTGTACCTTACATAGCAGAGTGATACCCGAGCCCCGACTGGTGTTGGAGGTCGGTTATTAGCCCCCATGGGGCGTACCAAGGAAAGGTGACATTCGTGTCTCGACTGCCGCAAGTACTCGATTAGTAGTCCTCATGGAGCATTCCGAGTGATTCTTGAAGCGTCGCACTCCAAGTGTATCATGGCAGACTGGTCCAGCTTCTGAGCGTAGGAGATAGGCTTGTAGCCATGAGTTCCTGTTACGTGTATCCAAAACTGGGCCCTACATTATAAACATATTGGATGAGTAGCATCTGATGTATAAAACAATCACCTGAAGAACATTTATGTATTTTACAATGTATGTAAATATGTGTTCCACCTTTTATTGATATTAATTTCCCCGAGTAGTTGACCCCTTGCGTTTAAACACTCTGTCCGACTAGTCATAGCACCCGAGCGTCAGGAGTTGGCTCATGGCTCTTTCCTAGACATGTATTTTGGGTGACTTGAGTTCGCCTTTCATGGAGCAAAGCTTCACGGATTGGAATTTATGCTACTTGAGTACTTTTGCAATCATTAAGAGCAAAAATAGAAAATGCGCAGTATGTACACCTATTAGGTGTAAGCGGCTGCGGCTGTGGCATTGGCGAGGCCGAGTGTTGATGCTTTGTATCAGCAATAATAATATGGGGCTACTCATGAGACCTAAACTTGATGGATTGCAAAGGAACACGAAACAAATTTATCCTGGTTTAGGCCCTCAACCTGAGGTAATACCCTACTTTCAGCTATTGTGTATTGCCTTTGAGGTTTCTCTGATGAGATTGTGTTCTCCTTCTGCCCTCAAAGGGCTCCCCTCCTCCCCTTATATCCCAAGGAGGCCAGGTTACAGGGTAGGAATCCTAGTCGGACTCCAACCAAGGGATTTCTTTTTAGAGATACAACGTACCCGACTAGGACTATATCCTTTCCTTATTGTACAAGGTAATATTCACCAAGTCCTATTGCATCCCTAATCACATAGTTAGGCCCATCCTCTGTCCGAGTGGTCTTAATGTTGTTCATGAGATACCCGGGGCCCATGGCCTCGACAGTAGCCCATAAAACCTTCATAGTTGAGTCACAGTTAATGCTGAGTGCTCATCCTCCTTGGTGAAGACTTCCTAAGTGCTTTGCTCCCGAGTACTCATTGTCCAAGTGCTTCTTCTCCAAGTCCTACTTCATATCGGCTGGCAACGACGATATGAAGGGCTTCATAAGAAAATATGAATAGTATGCACCGAATAGGCGCACCTATTACGTGTAGCCCCCGACTTTGTGCTTAATTGTGAAACAATTAAACATAAAGTCAAAGATCTTTAATCTTTTAGCCTTTTCCAAGTAGTATACTACCCAAAATTTAGACTCTTCAGCATCAGGTCAACCGGAAGTATTTTTGCACCTTATGGATTTTTAACCCAATATGTGGTCAGGTATTCTTGAGAGATACCTGCATCCCCAGTATTAATGGAGATTAGTTGTTGATCCTTATAAGGACATATCCTCACTACCTGTTAAATAATGCAGATATCTGAACACATATGTTCAGCAGTTAGGCTTAATATGAAGCATATCTGATTATTTAATCGATTTTTGTAAAATAGCATCTACACTGTGATTTTAACACAGCCAGTAGTCGGGCAAATGGGTCATGCTATTTAGAAACTCATATCTTACAGCCCATCACCAAGCTTGTCAGCCCAAGCCCACTAACCCGATTCAGGCCTTATAAGGCAGCGGGAGAGAGAGAAGATTCCTCTTTCTTCCCCGATCCGCCAAATCGCTTCGGCTTCCAGTTCCGCGCCCTATCTTCGCGCCTTCTGCCTCGCTGGGTTTCATTGCTAATCATGCCCCCAACTCGAGACTTGTAGAGCTCCATCCCGCCGCTTCGATTCCTGACCTCCGCATGCCTTTCCGTTGATCTCCCCTTCCCCCAGCAATGTTGAAGGCCTTGTTCGAGATCCCTGATATGGCGCCTAGAGTATGGCCAGTATCAGATTGTGGCTTGGTGAAGTTGAAGCTCCTGGAGAAGCAAATGATTTTGCAGCAGGAGGAGGTTATCCATTGGCGCACCGTCGAGGGGGAAACCATTCCAGCTCCTAGACCAGGTGAGATTATTGTCTTCACCTCATTCTTCGACCATGGTTTAGCCCTCCCTTCTTTGGATTTTTTTTGTCGGCTTCTTGCCTTTTATCAGATCAAGTTGGTGAATCACAATCCCAACTCGATTCTTCAGATTTCCCACTTTGCCACTCTTTGCGAATCCTTTCTGGGGATCAAGCCGCATCTCAATCTTTTTCGATACCTCTTTCACATCAAGCCCCAACCCTCCAAGAACAAGATCCAGACTATCAGGGGGGGCAGGTCTTCAGCTCAGAAATGAGATGAAGAAAACCTACCTCAATGTCCCCCTAAAAACATCTCTTAAGGGATGGCATCGAGAGTGGTTTTACTATTCAAATCTTGAACCCTCTCTTCCCCCTTTTTTGGCTCTCCTCCATCCGTCTTGCCCAGCTGGTCCTCTGTGCCAACATACGAAGAAATGGGGCAAGTGTACCAACTGATGGAGAAGATTGACCTCCTGAAGAGCATAGGCCTAATAGGTCCATGGGTAGCTAGGTGCTTCTTGAACCGCCGCACCCGACCATTGAAGGCCAGGAGCCACTTCGGCTAGGATTACCAGGGCAAAGACGACCCCAGCCAGGAATATCCCGACGTCGATGACAAAGACAAGGTAACTGACACCTTGTTAGGCTTCTTTGTCAACGGGGTTGTGGAGACCGAGGATGAGGAGCAAGCCCCCAAGCCCTACTGCAAGGGCAAGCCCCGGCCAACGATAATCTTGTGATTTTGCTGTTAGCTTGATATCCATCTGTAATAAATGTTTTGTGAATGCCCGTCCAATTCTGCAATGTATGATAGATGTTGTCCAAATATTTGTAGGACTATGAGGAATTCGAAGCTGATTCCCAAGACCAGTCGGCTGTGGGACCCAGAAAGTGCCTAGCCAGCCCCTCTGCTGCCCAACCCAGCCCCAAGAGGGTTGGGAAAAGACCAGTGACTGACCGGGGAAGAAGAAAAGTGCGCCGAGTACGGCGCAAGGAAGCTTAAAAATCAAGGACCCCATCAGCTTAGCCCCCAGGGCACTAAGCCTAAGGCTAGCATCGCCGAGTGCCTTGAGCCCCTAGTCAACTATGACTGGCACAGCGCCAACTAGGGCTGGCTCGCCTTCACTGACCGCTGCACCAAAGAGCCCGACAGCTGGTGGCTCTCCACCGCCGAGTAGGCTATCAAGCCCCTCGCCGACCTCCACCGGAGCACCCCTATGGAAGTTCAAGATTTCCAACAGGTAGTATAAAATCTTCAATCTTCTGAGAAACATGAATGTTGTTGTAATATCATGATTCTCGACAATTTCTACAGGAAACAAAGTAACACAGACCCCAGGGGGGACTGTGCGACCAGCCCTTGCTGCCGAACCCATCCTAAAAGCTATACTCGGGCAAACGTAGCGTAATCATTGCAAACCTCATAACTTAGATAAAACAAACTCAAAATGTACTAACATGACACATAATACATGCAGCCCCCGACTCACTACTTGGTTGGAACAAGCGACGTAGTGAGTCAGAGAAAAAACTTTGTACATATGTATAGAGTAAATAATAGATTCAGGTATAGAAAGGACGTAGCTATTCTATATTCTATGAGTTGCTGACTGGGACACCGTCTACTATCTTTAGTCGGTAGGTGCCCGGGCGTGTTATCTCAATAATAATGAAGGGTCCTTCCCATAAAGGGGATAGGTTATGCCGGTCTTTGGTGATTTGTATTTTTCTCAGGATGAGATCTCCCACCAAAAAGGTGTAGCCACAAACATTCCGACTATGATAACGACATAGGCCTTGAAAATACCTTGCTGACTGAATAATTACGATGTCCCTTGCTTCCTCCAACTGATCGAGTTCGACCAGTTGGTCTTCATTTGATTTATCTTCTGAGTGGGCCCGAACTCATGGTGAGCTGAACTTCAACTCGGTTGGTAACATAGCCTTAGCACCATAGACTAGGAAGAATGGGGGTTGCCGTGTTGCCTGACTAACCGTGGTTCTTAAAGACCAGAGAATAGATGGGAGTTCTTATACCCACCACCCTACATATGGTTGTAGTCGGTCGAATACCCTAGTCTTGATACCTTGTAAGACCATGCCATTGGCATGCTCGACCTACCCGTTGCTTCGTGGGTGTGCCACAGAAGCATAACAGATCTTGAGGCCGAAATCGTCACAGAAATCTTGGAAAACGCCGCAAGTGAACTGATGTGGTTGGGAATTCCAAATCAGTATATGATACTCATGATTTTGCCCTTGCCGCTGTTCTGGTAGCAACAGGTTTTCCCTCAATCTACTTGGTGAATTTGTCCACTGCGATTAACAAGTATGTGAACCCTCCTGGTGCTTTTTTGAACGGCCCGACCATGTCAAGCTGCCAAACTGCAAAGCGCCAAGAGATTAGAATGTTTGAAGTTCTTGAGCTGGAAGATGTGTTTGCCGTGCAAAAAAACTGGCATCCCTCGCATATTCGAACTATATTTTTAGCATCTGTAACTGCAGTCGGCCAAAAAAATCCTTGCCTGTAGGCCTTTCCGACTAACGTCCTGGATATAGGATCTACTTGCCCTCCTTAGGTGTGACGCAACGCATGAGGACTCCGGATGCACTTCGACGGTATAGGTCTTCTTCGACTACAAGAAAACATTTGCTTCGACGTCTGATCCATTCGGCTTCACTGCAATCTTCTGGGAGTTCATCATCCAAGAGGAATCTGATGATTGGAGTCCGCCAATCTTGAGAGATAATTAGTACTTCATTTGTTGCCGGGATAGGTCCATCCCCCGACTGCTCGAGCACAGGTTTCTTCCTGACTGATGACTCCAATAATTACTTGAGAAAGATCCTAGTCGGGACCACTACTCGTTTGGATGCCATGTTGGACAATTCATCTGCAGCTTCATTGTATTGGCGTAGCACATGTGTTATTTGCAGCCCGTCGAACTTGTTTTCTAGTTTTCACACCTCCTAGCAATATTCCTCCATGTTATCATCGAGACATGTCCAGTTTTTCATGACTTGGTTGACCACAAGTTGAGAATCCCCGCATATTACCAGTCAGCGAATGCCGAGTGATATGGCGATACGGAGCCCATGGATGAGTGCCTCGTACTCAGCGACGCTGTGGGATGTTAGGAAGTGAATCTGGAGGACGTACTTTAATTTTTTGCCAATAGGTGACGTTAGAATGACACCAGCCCTGACTCCGCCGATCCGTAGGGAACCATCAAAGTACATCGTCCAATACTCTAGCCTATCTCTATTTGTAGCCGCTTGAACTTCCGTCCACTTGGCCACGAAGTCGGCTAGAGCTTGTGACTTGATTGCTGTTCGAGGATTTAAAACGATGTCAAATGCCATCAGCTCGAGTGCCCATTTAGTGATTCTGCCAGTGGCCTCGTGGTTGTATAAGATGTCCCCGAGTGGATATGACATGATGATGGTTACCTGATGCGACTGAAAATAGTGCACCAACTTCCGGACAGTAATGAGTAGACCATACAATAGCTTCTGGACTTCAGGATATCTCATCTTGGAGTCAGCTAAGATTTCACTGGTGGAGTAGACCGGTCTCTATATTTTCAATATGTGCCCTAGTTTTGCCCGCTCGACTACCAACACCATGCTGACTACCTGAGTAGTTGCCGCCAGATACAACATTAGTGGTTCTTGGGGCATAGGTGATGCCAACACTGGTGGTGATGTGAGAAACTTCTTGAAGTCCTCGAAGGCTTGCTAGGCTTTGGGTGTCCATTGAAAATTGTCCGATTTCTTCAGCAGCTTGAAAAAGGGAATGCCCCGTTCACCAAGTCGGGAGATGAATCGGCTGAGTGCCACCATGCATCCTGTCAGTGTTTTAACGTCCTTCTGGCTAGTCAGAGGTGTCATGTTCATGATAGCATTGATTTTCTTTGGATTGGGCTCGATTCCCCAGTGTGATATGATGAAGCCGAGTAATTTTCCCGAAGGTACGCCGAAGACGCACTTTTTCAGGTTCAACTTCATCTTGAATCTCCGAAGGCTTTGAAAAGTTTCCTCTAAGTCGGCGATGAAGTCTTCTTTGACTTTGGTCTTGATTACCACGTCATCGACATATGCCTCCACATTGCACCCGAGTTGAGTGTGAAGACACCACTGGATAGCACGTTGATATGTTGCCCCAGTGTTTTTCAACCTAAACAGTATAGTGATATAGTAGTATGCTCCAAACAGCGTAATGAAAGAAATCTTTAGGAAATCCGCCTCTTTCAGACTGATTTGATGATATCCCGAGTAACAGTCGAGAAAACTGAGTAACTCATACCTCGCAATTGAATCAACTACATGATCTATTCTCCGTAACTAGATAGTTATAAAAATAGTCTACAGGTTTGCTATGAAACATGTAGTGATGTGAGTAATCAAGATGAGATTTGCCCATCCTAGTTAATAGGAGAGATATCTCTAGACCTCTCGATTTAATGGACTATTGAAGTGCATGGCCATGCCGAGTGATTGAGAAGTCAATCGCGAGTTGAGTAATCCATCATGTTAGTGAATGATTGAGTTATTGAAAGGATGGCACACTTCTCGCCTTGAGTTTAATCGATATTGTCTGGCAAAGGGGTTCGTACATATATATACTACAGGTTCAGTCAATATGATCTTTGTGTGCACTGACTTGTCAATATGCCTTGCTAGAGACTGCTATTGACATGTGGACCAAAAAGTTATTTTTGGGTTGCAACCTAGTGCATATGAACCTACAGGGTCACACACTTAACAGGTTAGAACGAACTGTTTGGATAGAGATCCGAATATGGTTCAGTTTGTATAGTAATCCGAATAGAGTTTCTAATGGGCCTGCGAGGCCCACTTGGATGCTCTATATACTCAGGGGCGAGGCGCATTGGAATATCTGTTGCACGAGAAAAACCCTAGCCGCACCTCTCCCAACGAGCCAAACCCTAGCCACGTATGGGCGCTAGCACTTCCGCGCACGGCGTTCCAACCCTAGACGTGTCGATTCCGGTAGAGGCACTACTATGTTGTGGCATTGGTCGGCGGGGAACGTGAGAGGGCGATAGCGCGAGGAGGAGACGCTCGCGCAAGGAGGTGACGATCGAGTTGCGCAGATCGACTACTTCCTCTACATCGGCGCGTGCTTTGTCGGATCGGGCAACTCTGACTCTACTTCCGCTGCTCTGCGCATTGAGTGGTAGCGATCCATGATCTTTTACTTGCATCGTTCCCTAGTTTACGTGGTAGAAAATTTTGTTTTTTGCTATTGTAGCCTACCCGTAACCCTTCAGGTCAGCGGTGGGGCCACGTTGCATCAGCAAGGGAGGCCCACCACAGCTGGCGTCAAGTCAGCGTGAGTCCAGAGGCAATAGCCAGAGGTTAGTGCGGTGCTGCTGCTGCTTGACGACGAAAACACCAAGGAGATCAATCTCTCCTAGGACAGTAGACAATGACGACAAAAAAAAATACGAGGGTTGGCCGCCCGTGGGAGATCGCTACTCCTAGGGGCGACGACGCGGAAGCATGAGAATGAAGGACCTAGGTCGTCGCTCTGATATTTTTAGGAAAGATGTAGTATAAAATTATGGTTGATGTTTTGAGCCTTGAAAGGTGATGTATATATAGAGTACAAGCAGGGAAGATAAGCAAAGATCTGGAAAGGAGTCCACATAAACTAATCCTATCATAATATTTGTCTAACTCCTGTATATACACTTGCTCCCATCTCTTCTACGCTCAAAACTACTAGTCACTATCTTCTCCCTTGTCTCGTATGGGTGCTACTGTTTTAGATGGTATTGGTGCTACTGTTACTAAATCATCAAGTTGCTACTCTGCTCCATCACTAGATATCAAGAACGTTGATTTATTAATCACGAGCTGTGATTTTTTGGATCTAATCCGAAACCATCAGATTGATTAGAACGTTTTTGCAACACGTACACAAACATACAGAGAGCACACGTCTAGAGCGGAACTCCCAAAGCCATGCACCACTGAGCTACCTTCATACTCCCTCCATTTTTTATGTTTAATGTTAGTTAGTTCAAAATTAAATTAACCAGCCTCATATATTTAGCGACGAAGAGAGTGTACTACTTTACCGTGTTAATTCGCGATAACTCCAAGTATCTTGGTGATATCGAGGTACTTCAGCACCACGAAATTTGTTACCTCGCCATACATCATCCAGCTAGGACCAGGATCATATTCATTGATAAGTTCAACACATTGTCGTAGAAAACCCTATAAACATTCTTGTACTGTATATAGCTAGACACCACATATATCCAAATAAACAAGCTCAAGTCACCATAAGTAATGGCGGCTATTAGCAGCTTGTTTCCATGCATTAAGAATTTATGGCTTGTTCGGTTTAAAGGAAAAGCATATGATTTGGATTAATAAGAATTAATTTCTATAAGGATCATTCTGTTTGAGGAATGAAATATAGAAAAACCAAGAAAACTTTCCTTCCATACAAGTTGTAGAGAGAAAAACATAGGAAAATTTTGTGTCCACTTAAAAACTCTTGGAAAATTCCTATGATTGATGTGACATGTATTCCTATTTCTTCACTTTTTCCTATTCCTATGAGTTGAAATTCCTCTAAACCGAACAAGCCCTTATGATGCACAGCAAATTAAAGTTTATTTGATTTATACCAGCTTCCCAAGCCCACAATTCTGTTATGTCGACTTCACTTCGCACTTGAGAGAAGGCAAGAAACAACAAAACTAATCTGGCAAAGAAAAATAAGCAACTTGGTACCAACGGCAGATTAGTACGCCAAGCAGGACAAAGTGTCCAGCGAGTAAGTTCCGAGATGAGGTGTACGCTAAATATAAGATACCATCACAGTGGATGAGATTCCCTATACACCCGTACCAAACGTAATCCACTCAATAAACAAGAGAACTCTTGCAATGTTTAATTTGGGGGTTCCTTTGGTTTTGGCAGACATTCATAGAGCAACTTTATGTTTGATGCTGCGTTTCGTCCGTTCAATGACGAATATATGCGGCATGGAATAGAGCACTGTGCGTATCAAGTGTAGCCACTCTTTTCCTTCCAAATCTTGCAGTAACTTGTTGATTGTGCAAAAGTGTTATGAGAGAAAATAGTATAGTCGAAAAACAAAAGATGCTTGCGCAGCCTGGTATTATTTATTCCAAAAAAAGATAAGCACATTATATATAGTACCAAAAAGCCCATTTTACAACTTTAAACTTTGGTGTAGGTTGGGAAAAGAACACAACCAATGAAGTATTTAGGATTCAAATAAATTTACAATGTACGTACACTACTATGGAAAGCATTTTTCCAGCGGCCAGAATGGATTTTTATTGTCGAATACCCCAAATATTATATTACTGGACATTCATACATGCATATAAGCCATCAATTCTCACGCGTATATGACCGCATTTAAATGTCCACCAATATAACACTAGAAATATAAGTAGTGGACAGAAGAAATACTCGATTTGATAACTCACCTATCACTCCCGGTGTATGCTTGTAAAACCATTCGATGATGGCGACTAGAAAACTACATACAACGGGAACTAATCTACGGACGTTTAGCAAGCGAAGATTTCAAATGTTCAAAACCTGTACTTATGCAAAACTAGTCCTAGTAAAGAACTAGCTCTGCACTTTTATTTTAGGTCATATATCACACATAGGGTATATAATGATACATAAATACAGATAGATAATTTACAACTAGTATAAGTACATGGGCCGACGGGCCAATTTATTTAGTATTCTGTGGAATCTTATCTATCCAAAAGACACACAAGCATACCGACAGGGTAAACCGCTAGTATGAACCATCCTGAAAATCATCATCACCCGCGACGTAGCACTCATCGGTAGGCAATTCATCATCTGCCTAAAATTCTAATAGTGGCAACAAACAAAGATCAAGTGTCAGTACATTATCCAATAATGTACTGGCAAGGCAATTTCTAATACCTATATGCAACGGTACAACAAGGAGAGCTATTTATGTACCTAAATTTGTATAAAGCAAGTTTTAGTTGGCAAATATTTTCAATAGCCTTTATAGAATAATTTCAACATAATACATAAGTACATTTTCATGGCATCAGTATATACGTACTTAAAGTAAGCTTACATAGTAAGTCCACAGTCATAATTCAAATTTCAAATTTCTCCTTTGTTAAGAATCAAGTTTAAAATGTATTTAGAAACAAAGAAAACTATACTTCTGATACTTCACCATGATGCCCATAACCACGGGCACGCCTAACCAATTAGTTCTTGCTCTGTAGAGTTCGTACATCTTTACCTACATGACGCAAAATAGTAATCATGTAACAATATGCCACGCGATACCAGAAGGTACCCATTTTACTATCTGTGATGAAGCTAATCCATTGCCTATGGCCTAACTTTGTATGGGCATGGTGAGTGAGAATTCCATATTAAGTCCAGATTCTTAGTTCTGTTAGGACGATTGGCCTACCGAACCAGACGCTGTGATGAAGAACCACGAGGCACTACATCATTATATTGGACATACTTAGACGCTCATGCTGCTAAGTGAACATCCGTTCCTTCGCGTTATATATGAGTAGTTCCTATACTTAGACTTGTTCATACAAAACAGCCTCCCAATGCAAGGTTAGATCATAAACAACTTCTCAACTAAGGTTATCCCAGACTAACGCATGTGGATATACTGTATACACAAATGGTGACAAAGAGTTCAGTCCTTTATTAACCCAGGTGAGCACTCCCCCTATCGGTATACAACTATCACATATATATACCACTTGCCGCGCAAGTTTAAAAACCAAGTTTTCATCATTTTAGTTCACAATTAAGTTGGAATTATACCCCTATTCAGAAATGTTCAAATCTTCAAAATTTCATTCAAAAATTTGCCATAACATTTAGTAGAGGTTTCAAAGCATGGCCAAACATATATCACATGTAAAAATATATTTAAACCTAATTGAGTACATGCAGGATACTCTAACGCATCCTATGGTTACAACAGGGAAAAATTAATTTTCAAAAGGATATATGCTACAATAGGTTAATTCTACCATTTTTAAAATGTTTAAGTATTGATAATTCAAATAAGCATGCATTTTATGAAACAACACATTTGCCCCAAATCATAGGTTGCAATATGGTCAAAGGAGAGGGGGGAAACACTTGCTAAACCTCGTCTCCCTGGTCAGTATTGTGATCAATTTCCTCACAGTCCATAGGATTGTCTTCTATAAATAAATAATGATATCGAATAAACACCAAATTATGTAAAAATTCAAATGTCTCTAAAATGCATGCATTTTTCTACAGTAATTAGGTTATATGATGCTCAAGATGCTAGGATCAGCTGGAGTGCTTTCCTGTTGCAGCGATGTCAAGCAAGCCTTCACTTGCGACAAGGAGAGCTGCGAGCTGGCCCAATCCCAAGAAGCGGTAGGCGGGCACAACAACATATGACTAGCTGCTACAATAGCAAGACAGGGCGAACAAGTTCTGGCAAAAAAAGCAGCCAAGTTGGGAATCTCAGCGGACTCTGAAATAAAAAAGATCCCCCTGGACCCTTCCGACCCCTCCAAAACTACACTTGTCAGGACCGAACTCGACCCCAAATAGGAAGATGAGCTCATCACCTTCCTCTAGGCAAATAGGGACATATTTGCTTGGAAACCTTCCGACATGCCTGGTGTACCAAGGGAGGTGATCGAGCATTCTCTCAACATCAAGTTGAACACCAAACCAGTCAAACAACGACTACAGTGCTTCGCACAAGACTGCAAAGATGCTATTCGGGAGGAGATAACCAAGCTCGTTGCTGCTGGATTCATCAAAGAGGTCTATCACCTGGATTGCCTGGCAAACCCAGTCTTGGTCTGGAAGAAGAACAATAAATGGTGCATGTGCGTCAACTACACCGACTTAAATAAGGTGTGCCTCAAAGATCCATTTGGTCTACTAGAATAGATCAGGTGGTCGACTCAATTGCGGGGTGTGAGCTACTCAGCTTTCTCGACTGTTACTCGGGTTATCACTAAATCAGCCTAAGAGAGGAAGACTGCCTGAAGACTTCTTTTATCACGCTGTTTGGAGCATACTGCTATGTCACTATGCTGTTCGGGTTGAAAATGCTGGAGCAACGTATCAACGAGCAATCCAGTGGTGTTTACACACTCAACTCGGGTGCAACGTGGTGGCGTATGTCGATGACGTGGTGATCAAGACAAAATCTAAGGAAGACCTCATCGCTGACTTGGAGGAAACTTTCTAAAGCCTTCGGAGATTCAAGATGATATTGAATCCGGAGAAGTGTGCCTTCAGAATACCGTCCGGAAAGCTACTTGGCTTCATTGTATCACATCAAGGCCAATTCAGAGAAAATCAATGCTATCATTGTGGAGGCCATGGGCCCCGGGTACCTCATTACCAGTACATGGGCCACTCGGATAGAGGATGGGCCGGACCATGTAATTAGAGATAAGATGGCACCCGACAGGCTGTACCTTGTATAATAAGAAAACATAGTCTTAGTCAGATAGGATTCTATCTCTAAGAAGAAAATCCCTTGGTCGTATCCGACTAGGATCCTTATCATGTACCCTGTCTCCTAGTATATAAAGGGAGGCAGGGTGCCCCTCAGGGCAAGCACAACAAGAACAACTAGATCATCGATCTCCATATACCTCAGAGGAATAACACCTCAACTGGACGTAGGGTATTACCTCACCTTGAGGGCCTGAACCAGTATAATTCTCTTGTGTTCCTCTGCAGTCCACCGAATTCACCCTCGCCGAGTAGCCCCATAGTTCTATTGCCGGTGCAAAGCATCGACAATCATGAACAAGGCACCCCTAAATAGCTAGAAGGACGTCCAAATACTGACAGGCTACATGGTGGCACTCAACTGATTCATCGCCCAACTTGGTGAACGGGGCATGCCCTTCTTCAAACTATTGAAGAAAGCGGACAATTTTCAATGGACACTTGAAGCCCAGCAAACCTTCAAAGACTTCAAAAAATTTCTCACATCACCACTAGTGTTGGCATCACCCATGCCTCAGGAACCACTATTGTTGTACCTGGCGGCAACCACTCAGGTAGTCGGCATGGTGCTGGTAGTCGAGCGAGCAGAGCCAGGGCATATACAGAAAATACAAAGGCTAGCCTACTTCGTCAGCTAGGTCCTAGCCGACTCCAAGATGAGATATCCTCAACTCTAGAAGCTGCTATATGGCCTACTCATCATTGTCTGGAAGTTGGTGCACTATTTTCAGTCGCATCAAGTAATTGTTTTCATATCGTATCCACTCGGGGACGTCCAACACAACCGTGAGGCCATAGGCAAAATTGCTAAATGGGTGCTCGAGTTGATGGCGTTTGACATTATTTTTTAGCCTCAGACATCAATCAAGTCTCAAGTTCTAGCCGACTTCATGGCCGAGTGGACAGAAGTCCAGATGGCTACAAACACGGACAAGCTAGAGTATTGAACGATGTACTTCGACGGTTCTCTACAGATCGGCGGTGCAGTGGCTAGTGTCGTGCTAACGTCACCCACTGGCGAAAAACTAAAGTACATTTTCCAGATTCACTTTCCATCTTCCGACAATGTTGCTGAGTACAAGGCACTCATCCATGGGCTCCGCATTGCCATATCACTCCGCATCCACCGACTGGTTGTACGCGGGGATTCTCAACTCGTGGTCTACCAAGTCATGAAAGACTAGACATGTCTCGACGATAATATGGCGGCGTATTGTCAGGAGGTACAAAAGCTGGAAAACAAGTTCGATGGGCTGGAGATAACTCATATATTATGACAATACAATGAAGCTGTAGATGAATTGGCCAACATGGGATCCAAACAAGAAGTGGTCCCGAATGGAATTTTTGTCGAGCAACTATTAGAGCCATCAGTCAAGAAGAAACCAGTACTTGAATAGTCGGGGGCTGAACCTACCCCGGCAACAAATGAAGTGCTAATCATCTCTCAAGACTGGCGGACTCCAATTTTCAAATTCCTCTTGCACGACGAACTCCTAGAAGATCGCAGTGAATCCGAGCGGATTAAACGTCGAAGCAAATATTTTCTTGTAGTCGGTGTGGAGGACATGGGCCCCGAGTACCTCATCACAAGCATATGGGCCACTTGGATAGAGGATGGACCTAGCCTTGTAATTAGAGATATGATAGAACCCAACAGACTTTGCCTTGTACGATAAGGAATATACAGTCCTAGTCAGGTAGGTTATATCTCTAAGAGGAGATCCCTTGGCCATAATCCGGCTAGGACTCCTATCTTGTAACCCTGTCCCCTAGTATATAAGGGGAGGCAGGGCGCCCCCTGAGGGCACAAGTTCATCAGAATAACACACATTCTCAAAGGAATACACCACAACTGGACATAGGGTATTACCTCACATCAAGGGCCTGAACTAGTATAAATCTCCCCGTGTTCCTTTGCAATCCACCGAGTTTCGATCCGCTGAGTAGCCCTATAATCATATTGCCGGTGTAAAACATTGACAGTTGGCGTGCCAGGTAGGGGCTTCGGTGAGATCTACATCTATAAGCTCGATGGATCTAGCAACTGGAGTCGATGGTGGCAAATTCTCCCCCGGTGAAACAATCTCATTCGGAAGCCTCGACTTCGTCACCGACATGTTCGGCAATCTCACCTTGGCCGATGTAGACCTGATCCAACCGGTCGAGGAACCAGTCAACTCCGCGCCAGTCGGCCCACAAGACGCTGTGGCCACCCTCGTCAATTTGCTGCGGTGATCTACCACCTGCTCGGGTCTCGGGACAACTCTCTCCTTCGGTGTCCGACTCGCACTCGGCCTCGAGTTTAGTTTGGAGATGGCCCAGAGCCGTTCCAGATTGGATCTAGGGAGGTTAGAGTCGTTCTTACTCTGATCAACTACTCGGATTCCGACTCCAAGTTGAACAACGCTTTAGACACTAGTTCGGACACCAGTCTGGCAAGTTTCCTTTTGCCCCACGAGATCTTCATGGCTTCAACCCCTCCACCAAAGGTACGCCGACTACAAGAGGAGCAACAAGAGGAGGCACGCTGACTACGATAACAGGAGGAGGCCGATCGCGAGGCTCGTAACGACGAGCTACGCAAGGCTGGGTGAACCGCTCAGCAGCAAATCCTCTAGACTAGAGTCGGTGACCACGACGTCTTCGTCATGCCACAACAGAATGTCGTGGCCGCTGCAACCTTGTTGGACACACTCCAGCTCGGGCCTGATCACCAGGCCACCCCGACGATAGCCAAGATCAAGGTGATGATTACAGCTGCTGCCTGTCAGCAGCACCAGTAGTCGGGCAAAACCCTTATACCGACCAACCGGTCAGGTTCTCCGACGGCAATCTCGTCTGCATCAGCACGATGCTGAGCGGCCGGCTCAAGTCAGCTGCACGAAGAGTCATGACAAACATCACTCAGCAACACCAACAACGACAATCAGTGCATCACCAAAACGATCGTCGGTTCAACCAGGACCTCCGAGTTCGTCTACAACGTGACCTCCGACAAGACATCAATGCCCGGCACCGTCAACGCGAAGAGGACGAGCGCCGCCGACTGGTGGATGAGCATGAGCGCTTCGGCCTCCACCACGAGCGGTTCAACCACCGCGATCAGAGCTGGAGCCCTCACGAAGATGAAGGCATCCTAGCTTTCACCCACGAGCTATAGGACATCGACTGGCCGTCAGGCTTCAAGCTCACAGGGATTAAGAAATACAATGGCAAAACCAACCCCGAATCCTGGCTCACCATATATACTCTGGCAATCCAAGCTGCCGGAGGTGACCACAAAGCCATGGCTAACTACCTCCCGGTTGCCCTGGCCGACTCAGTGAGGACATGGCTAACAGGGCTCCCGAGGCAGTCGATCGGTTTCTGGGGAGAACTCAGGGAACGGTTCATTGCTAACTTCCAGGGGACCTACGAGAGGCCGTCTTCCGAGCATGATTTATACCAACTGCACCAGAGGAAGAACGAGTCTCTACGCGAATTTATCAAGAGGTTCTCCGAGAAGCACAACCAAATCCCAATGAACAAGGATGAGGTCGTCATCGCCGCCTTCCGCAAGGGAGTAAAGGACGCCCCATTCATCACAAAATTCACTCGGAAGCCTCTAGCTACTGTTAGGGCTCTCTTCGATATGGCAAATAAATACGCCAACTCGGCCGAGGTAGTCGCAGAGGCCCTCGACGAGAAGAAAGAGCCCCGGCAAAAAGACCAAAAGGCAAAAGCCGACAACGAGCCATAACAGAATAAGTTCAGCAACCGCAAGCGGAAGTTGGACAACGAGGTGGCCAACATGGAGCGCACTCGGTCGCAGCCCCCAAAGAACAACGAATACCAGAAGGTTATGAACGGGCCTTGCCCCTTCCATCCCAAGGCCAAGCACGCGGCCAAAGATTGCTTCATGCTCAAGAAGATCGCTTCCGAGCAGGCTTCATCATTTGGCGCCGACAAGGATAAAGAGAAGCCAAACTCAGGCCCGGCCGATGATTTTTAGAATCCCCAAGCTGAGCTCAACCACATCTTCGGAGGGCCATCTACGTACGAGTCCAAGCAGAAGCAGAAGCTAACAGCATGCGATGTCAACGCGGTCTCTACAACAGACGCCCTCCCATATTTGTGCTGGTCAGAAACACCCATCACATTCAACCGCGTAGATCACCCCGATCGGGTCTCACACCTGGGGCGCTACCCACTCGTCCTGGACCTGGTCATCAAGAATATCAAGCTTAAGAAGGCCCTCATAGACGGAGGCGGTGCGCTCAATATCCTCTTCGCCAAGACCCTGGATGAGATGAAAATCCCTCGTTCAGAACTGCGGCCGAATACTACGCCCTTCCACGGGATAATTCCTGGCCTGTCATCAACACCCCTCGGGCAGATAACCTTGCCAATCACTTTTGGCACGCGGGATAACTTTCGCACAGAAAATATCTTCTTCGAGGTCACCGACTTCGAGACCGCGTACCACGCGATACTCGAACGACCGGCGCTCGCCAAATTCATGGCGATACCGCATTATACCTACATGCTGCTCAAAATGCCTAGGCTAGTAGGAGTCCTCTCCCTCCGCAGCGATGTCAAGCAAGCTGTGGGTGCCATGGCCCCGGGTACCTCATGACAAGCATATGGGCCACTCGGATAGAGGATGGGCCTAGCCTTGTAATTAGAGATATAGCAAGATTCGGCAGACTTCGCCTTGTATAGAAAGGAATATACAGTCCTAGTCGGGTGCGTTATATCTCTAAGGGGAGATCTCCTAGTCGTAATCCGATGGGGACTCCTACCTTGTAACCCTGTCCCCCAGTATATAAGGGGCAGGCGCCCCATGAGGCAGAAGAGCACTCATAAGCTCACGGCCATACGGTTCATCAGAATCGCCACCATAATTCCTCAAAGGAATACATATAAACTGGACGTAGGGTATTACCTCACATTGAGGGCCTGAACCAGTATAAAATCTCCCTATGTTCCTTTGCAATCCACCGAGTTTCCATCCGCCGAGTAGCCCCATATATTTATTGCCGGTGTAAAACATTGACAGTTGGCGCGCCAGGTAGGGGCTCCGGCGCGATCTACATCTACAAGCTCGATGGATCCAACAACCGAAGTCGACGGCGGCAAACTCTCCCCCAGAGATACAATCGCATTTAGAAGCCTCGACTTCGTCGCCGACCAGATCGGCAATGTCACCTTGGCCGACTCGGACTCGATCCGATCTGCCAGGGAACCAGCCGACTCCGCGCCAGTCAGCCTACACAATGCTGTAGCAATCTTTCATGACATGTTGTGGCAACCTCCAATACACCTGAGTCCAGGGACAACTCTTTCTTTCGGTGTTCGACTCGGACTCGGTTTTGAGCCGGCCAAGGTCGGGCCAAAAAAGGAAGAGATCGTCAATTTCCCGTTCGGACTCGGTGACGCCGCGGATATCTACAATCTACATCCGACGCGGCAAACCCGATCCTCTAGAGTTCGACTCGGAAACGGCCCCGAGCCGCTCGAGATTGGATCTAGGGAGGTCGGAGTTGTAATAACCCCCATCGACTATTTCGACTACGACTCTCAGTCGAACTACGACTCCCAGTCGGATTCCGACTCCAAGTCGGACACCAGCTCGGCAAGCTTCACTCCGCCGCGAGAAATTTTCATGGCATCCAGAGGCTCTACTCCTACTCAGGAATCATGCCGACGACACAAGCAACAAGAGGAGGAAGCCTGCCGACTGCAAGAACAACAAGAGGAAGAAGCGAGACGCCGACATGACGCCCTACGCAGGGCTGGGCGGACTGCTCAACAACAAATCCTCCAAACCCGAGTCAGCAACCACGACGTCTTCATTACTCCTCAACAGAACATCGTGGCCGCTGCGACTCTACTGGATACACTCCAGTTTGGGCCTGATCACCAGGCCACCCCGACGATCGCAAGGATAAAAGCCATGCTTACTGCTGCCGCATGTCAGCAGCACCAATAGTCGGGCAACACACTCATACCGACCAGTTGGTCAGTTTCCCCAGCGGCAGTCTCATCCACCTCAAAGCGACGTCGAGTGGTTGGCTCTAGTCGGCTCCACACAGAGTCACGCCAAACGTCACTCGGCAACCCCAACAACAACTGGCGGCTCCGAGGCCAACCACGGCGTAACCTTCGGCAAGACATCAAGGCTCGGCGCCGCGAACGAGAAGAAGACGAGCAACGCCAACTGGAAGACAAGAACGAGTGTTCCGGCCTCCACCACGGGCGGTTTCACCGCCATATTCGGAGTCGGAGTCCTCACGCAGATGGAGTACCGGCCTTCACCCAGGAGCTACAACAGGTCGACTGGCCGTCGGGTTTCAAGCCTATAGGCATCGACAAATACGACGGCAAGACCAATCCTGAGTCCTGGCTCACAGTCTACACTCTGGCGATCCGAGCAGCTGGAGGAAACCACAAAGTCATGGCTAACTACCTCCTGGTCGCTTTAGCCGATCCAGCGAGGACATGGCTAACAGGACTTCCCAAGCAATCAATCAGCTCCTGGGGAGAACTCCGGAACGTTTCATCGCCAACTTCCAGGGACATACGAGAGGCCATCTTCCGAGTACGACTTATATCAGTTGCATCAAAGGAAGAACGAGTCTCTTCGTGACTTCATTAAGAGGTTTTCTGAGAAGAAGAACTCAATCCCTAACATCAAGGATGAGGTCGTCATCGCCGCCTTTCGAAAAGGAGTCAAAGACACCTCGTTCATCGACAAATTCACACGGAAGCCTCCCAACTCCGTCAAGGCTTTATTCGACATGGCGAACAAATACGCTGACTCAGCCCACGCTGTTGCTAAGGCCCTTGAAGATAAAAAGGCATCCTGACAGAAGAAGCGGGAGGGTACCGACGACGCGGTCCCGACTAAAGCTGGGAATCGCAAACGCAAGTCAGACGGCTTCACTGTGGCAGTCGGTCACAATCGTCTTCGACTTTCAACAACTGAAGATTATCAGAACAACAAGTGACATGCTCGGGGGCTCACAAGCTCAAACGCAAGGATGGCATCCCCACTCCGAAATACCGAACAGCTAAGTCGCTTCCTGATAAATATTTCTTCACTCGGCCTTGCCAATGCCGCTTACACCTAATAGGTGCACAAGCTGCACTCTTCTCTGTTTTTGCTCTTAAATGATTGCAAAAGTACTTGAGTAGCATAAACCCTGATCCGTGAAACTTTGCTCCATGAAAGACGAACTCAAGTCACCCAAAACGCGTGTCTGGGAAAGAGCCATGAGCCAACTCCCGACGCTAGGGAGCTATGACTAGTCGGGCAGAGCGTTTAAACGTAAGGGGTCAACTACTTGGGGAAATTAATATCAAAAAGAGGAAGAACTCGTATTTACATATATTGTAAAATACATTTTGTGGGAGCCATGGGCCCCGGGTACCTCATTACCAGCACATGGGCCACTCGGATAGAGGATGGGCCAGATCATGTAATTAGAGATAAGATAGCACCCGGCAGGCTGTGCCTTGTACAATAAGGAAACCTAGCCTTAGTCGGATAGGATTCTATCTCTAAGAAGGAAGTCCCTTGGTCGTATCCGACTGGGATCCTTACCATGTACCCCTGTCCCCTAGTATATAAAGGGAGGCAGGGTGCCCCATGAGGGGAGACGCAGATCATTGATCGCAAAACCACCTCAGAGGAATAACACCTCAACTGGACGTAGGGTATTACCTCACATCGAGGGCCTGAACCAGTATAATTCTCCCGTGTTCCTCTGCAATCCACCGAATTCCAGGTCACCGAGTAGCCCCATAGTATTATTGCTGGTGCAAAGCATCGACAGTTGGCGCGCCAGGTTGGGGCCCGGCGAATTCTTCATCAACAGATTCGATGGATCCCATCAACGGAGTCAAGGGCAACAAGTTCTCCAATAGAGACACCATCACCTTCGGGAGCCTTGATTTCATCGCCGATCAACTCATCCGATCTTGCCAGCTGAGGAGCTAGCCGGCGTTGCGCCAGTCGGCCCCAGGGATGTCGCCATCTCCTTCGACGATCTACTATGACAGTCCCTCACATCGCCGGACATCGGGACAACTCTCTCCTTCGGCGTCCGACTCGCGCTAGGCCTTGAGCCAGCGCGGGTTAGGCCGAGAGGGGGAGAGATCGTCAATCTCCCGTATGGATTCGGCGACGCTGTGCATCTACAACCCGCGCAGCAGACCCGACCTCCAGCGATTCAGTTTGGACACGGTCATGAACCGTTTCAGATTGGATCTAGGGAGGTCGGAGTCGTCCTAACTCCGATAAACTACTCGGAGTCCGACACTAAGTCGGATGGTGGTTCGAGCACCAACTCGGACTCCACCTTGGCAAGCTTCCTCCTCGCCCGCGAGATCTTCATGGCTTCAACACCACCTTCCGAGGTGCGCCGACTGCAAGAGGAGCAGCAAGAGGAAGCGCGCCGACTACAACAACAAGAGGAGGCCAACCGACAAGCTCGCAATGACGGGCTTCAACAGGCTGGGCGAGCCGCCCAGCAGCAAATCCTCCAAACCAAAGTCGGCGACCACGACGTCTTCGTCACGCCACAACAGAACGTCGTGGCCGCCGCAACTCTGCTGGACACGCTCCAGCTTGGGCCGGATCATCAGGCCACACCAACTATCGCCAAGATGAAGGCGATGATTACTGCTACCGCCTGCCAGCAGCAAGAACAGTCAGGCAACACTCACATACCGACCCATCGGACGGGCTCTCCAGCGGCGGAGTCATCTGCATCAGCGCGACGGCGGGCGGCCGGCTCCACCCGGCAGCACGAAGAGTCCCGCCAAACAACGCTCGGCAACACCAAGTACGACAACCGGCGGCGTCACCAATACGACCGCCTACCCAATCAAGACCTCCGAATGCGATTACAACGCGATCTTCACCACACCCTAAGGGCCTGGCGCGAAGAACGCGAAGAGGATGAACGCCGCCGACTGGAGGATGAACACGAGCGCTTTGGTCTCCACTACGAACGGCTACACCACCAAAACCGAAGCCCAAGTCCTCACGATAACGAAGGCATTCCAACCTTTACTCGGGAGCTACAGGACGTCCGCTGGCCAGTCAGCTTTAAGCCTACCGGAATCGAAAAGTACGACGGCAAGACCAACCCAGAGTCCTGGCTCACCGTTTACGTCCTAGCAGTTCAAGCTGCTGGGGGTGACAGCAGAGCCATGGCTAACTACCTCCCAGTCGCATTAGCCGACTCGGCGAGGACATGGCTGACAGGCCTCCCAAGGCGGTCGATCGGTTCCTGGGGACAACTCAGGGAGCGGTTCATCGCTAACTTTCAGGGGACCTACGAGAGACCGGCTTCCGAGCACGACCTTTACCAGCTGCATCAAAAGAAGAACGAGTCTCTGCGTGAATTCATCAAAAGGTTTTCCGAGAAGCGCAATCAAATCCCAAGCATCAAAGACGAGGTCGTCATCGCCGCCTTCCGCAAGGGAGTAAAAGACGCCCCGCTCATCGCGAAGTTCACTCGGAAGCCACCATCCACTGTCCGGACTCTCTTCGACATGGCCAACAAATACGCCGACTCGGCGGAAGCCGTCGCTGAGGCCTTCGATGAGAAGAAGGAGTCCCGACAAAGAGATAACAAGGCGAAAGCCGACAACGAGCCGCCTCAGAACAAGCCTGGCAGTCGCAAGCGGAAGTCGGACAACGAGGTGGCCAACATGGAGCGCAGTCGATCACGGCCCCAGCGGAACAACGACTATCAGAAAGTCATGAGCGGGCCTTGCCCCTTTCACCCCAAGGGCCGGCACGCGGCCAAGGACTGCCACATGCTCAAGAAGTTCGCCTCCGAGCAAGCTTCATCGTCTGGCGCCGACAAGGACAAGGACAAGCCAGACTCGGGTCCGGCTGATGATTTCCAGGACCCCCAAGCCGAACTCAGCCACATCTTCGGGGGGCCACTCGCGTATGAATCCAAGCGCAAATAGAAGCTATCAGCGCGGGACGTTAACGCGGTCTCCACAACGGATACCCCCCAATACCTGCGCTGGTCAGAGATGCCATCACCTTCAACCGCCAGATCACCCAGATCGGGTTTCCTACCCAGGACGATACCCACTCGTCCTGGACCCGGTCGTCAGAAATATCAGGCTGAAGAAAACCCTCATCGACGGAGGCAGTGCGCTCAACATCCTGTTCGCCAAGACTTTGGACGAGATGAGAATTCCTCGTTCAGAACTACGGCCGAGCACCGCGCCCTTCCATGGGATAATTCCCGGCTTGTCATCAACCCCACTCGGGCAGATAACCTTGCCGGTGACCTTCGGCACGCGGGACAACTTCCGTACAGAAAACATCTGCTTCGAGGTCGCCGACTTCGAGACCGCGTATCACGCGATACTCGGACAACCGCCCTCGCCAAATCATGGCGATACCGCACTACACGTACATGGTGCTGAAGATGCCCGGGCCAGCAGGAGTCCTCTCCCTCCGCAGCGACGCTAAGCAAGCCTTCACCTGCGACAAGGAGAGCTACGAACTGGCTCAAACACAAGAAGCGCAGTCGGGCGCGACAGCATCCGGCAATCCGCTACACCTAAAGTCGATCAAATCCAGTTTCGGCGAAAAAAGCAGTGAATCGGAATTTCAGGCGACTCTGACACGAAGAAGATCCCCCTGACCCTTCCGACCCTCCAAGACTTGCCTGTCGGGACCGGACTCGACCCCAAAGGAAGACCGCTCCGTCACCTTCCTCCAAGCCAACAAAGATAACTTCCGTGAAACCGTCCGACATGCCGGCGTACCAAGGGATGATCGAGCACGCCGAACGTCAAGACAGACGCCAAGCCCGTCAAGCAACGGCCTTGCGCGCTTCACTCAAACCGCAAGGACGCTATCCGGGAGGAAAATTACCAAGCTCCTCGCAGCCGGGTTCATCAGGAAGTCTACCACCCGGACTGGCTGCAAACCCAGTTCTGGTCCGGAGAAAAACGGTAAATGCGCATGGCCGTCGACTTCATAATCGCGAGGCCACTGCCGGGATCGCTAAATGGCACTCGATGATGGGTTCGCACATCACTTTCCAGCACGGACAGCTATCAAATCTCAAGCTCTAGCCGACTTTGTGCCGAGTACAGAAGTTCAACTCCAACACCAACAACAAAGCTAGAATACTGACAATGTACTTCGACGGTTCCCTACGATCGGCGCGCCGGGGCTGGAGTCATTACTAAATGACTGCCCCCACTGGCGAAAAATTGAATTACGTACTACAAATCCATTCCCGGCTTCCCAACAATCGCGAGTACAGGCACTCGTTCACGGGCTCCGCATCGCCATATCACTCGGCATACGTCGACTGTGGCACGGAGACTCCCAACTCGTGGTCAACCAAGTCATGAAAGACTGACCTGTCTCGACACACAATGCGCATACTTCAGGAGGTTCGCAAGTTGGAAAAACAGTTCGACGGGCTGGAAATCACGCACGTCCTGCGTCAATACAAACGACGCGCGGATGAGCTGCAAACATGGATCCAAGTGAGAATCAGTTCCGACTGGAATCTTTGTCGAGCAACTTATGGAGCCATCAGTCAAGAAAGAAACCGGCACAAGGCAGTCGGGAGGCGAGCCTACCCCGGCTACCGACGAAGTGCTGCACATATGCCAAGACTGGAGGTCTGTGATCATAATTCCTCCTTACGGATAACTCCCAGGAAGATCGCAGCAAGCCGAAGCAGATCAAGCGCAAGCAACAAGCTCCTGCTAGTCGAGAACCGACCAAGAGCGCATCCGGTTCCTCATGCGCTGTCACACCGAGGAAGGCAAAGCAGATCCTGCATTCAAACCACTCGGGCAAAGTGGCAACCACGCTCATCCAGGACGTTTACGAAAGCTTAACCCGCAGGATCTTCTGGCCCACCGCATCACAGACGCAACGCATCGCTTCGCCAAGATGCGGCGTGCCAGTTCTTCGCAAGACAACAAATCTCCCCTATATATCTCAGGGGACTACCCATTTCCTGCCATTCCAGAGGGGGCTCACGATGGTCGGCCATTCAATAAACCCAGTAGTCACCACTATTCGTCCAGTGATTAATTCACAAGTGATTGAGGCTAAACCCTGCAACAATACCAGCGGCACAGAAAGATTTC